>JANEHU010003290.1:0-48209 GCA_027563435.1 Nasonovia ribisnigri | reverse complement strand
CTGATATTTTTAACATAATAATATGCATTTTTATCGTTACAAACTTAAGAACATAATTTAAGGAAAAAATCAATTTAATAATTTAAAATAAAGCTAAAAAAATAACTTAATATTAACTATTTATATTGAATATTGTAATTAAATTACAAAATATAGTGTATTTATATTACTTGTATCTTATATCATTATACCTTTAAATATTAAACATTTTTTTAAGTTATGATACCTACTCCCCTCCCCCACCAGCACGTAATTTGACAGCCCATAAGCTAAATACATTTTGAAAATTACAATTCATTATTTATATTTGTTTTATTACATTGTAATGTGTCTTTGATAGCTTATACTATTGGTAGTCAAAATCTTAATTTAAATATGTACTTACAACGATAAATGAAATAACATTGAATTCAGTAGCTGCTATAAACTATACTTTTATACACCATTTGAATAAAAAAAAAGTACTAATTCACTGCAGTAGTCTGCCGGTAGTTACATAATTTTACGCTTTATTTAGTCTTAAATTTAAATTATTAAAAATTTGAGTTATGGTCGTTTCAACTGTTTCAGGGTTTCAAGAATGTCATGTTCATTGTTCATATAATAAATTATATGTTTGTAAGCCTATATTAAATAGAAACCAGTGTGGCGTTGTCTTATAGCAGTGGCGTCATTAGGGGAGGGGAGGGTACATTCGCACTAACTTTTTTTTAAAACTTCTTCTTTGGCCTGTCAAAAACAAATTCAAGCACCGATTTATCTAAGTGTTTTAAATCAGTAATTAAAAAAAAAAAAATGCTATTATGTGTTTCATTTTGAAAAGGTTTAGATGACGTTTAAAAATTATAGGTAATCGACCGAAACCCAAGATAAAATTGATAATAGAATCATAGTATCTACCTATTCTACTATACGAATGAGTTGAGTGTTTATTGTTTAGACTAAATATAAGGAGTTGGTAAATACCTGATCTGCTTGAGATCCAGCGACAAACACACTGGTTTTACACATCTATGTTTTTTATATTTTACGACCGAGCTCCAATAGCTACCCAACCGTCGCCCGTAGGTAATTGGGCCTTTATTGGAAACTCTTAAAATTGTGGTAATAAGAAAGCAAAAACATTATTAACTCCCACCAAAAGTGAAAAAATAAAATTTAAAAATAGCATAAATGTTAAACAATTTTATAACTTCATGGTTATAGCTATTAAATTAAAATATTTTTTTAACAATAATTGTATATTATGCCAGTGCGTGCAAGGGGCCCATAGAATGAATGTTAAACTGTTTAGCTAGCTTTATTATGCGTTTCGGCTTTGCGAGTGCGGCCGAGCAGGGAGAACAATTTTATAAATTAGATTAGGTTGGGTATTTTATTATTAAAATGCTTAATGCTTATACACATACATTTATTAACCAAGTGGAAATACAACTACATGGTAACCACAAAATAAATACACGTAAAAGTATACGTAATTAGACAAAAAAGTAACAATGCGGTGATATAGTTTCATACTAATAAATTTCAATAAATTTATATTATCTTAAATAAATTACATATATATTCTACAGAGTGATGGATATGTCTAATTATGGTTAAAATTATGGTTAATTATGGTTATGGTATAATTCAGAGGTTGTGAGGGTGGCTATGAAAATGAATATTGAGCTATTGAAGAAAATAGAGGGAGACCGAAAAAAATGTGGTTAGATAGAATGTAGAGAATTAGAGAATGACATGAAAATAGCTGGAGTGAATAAAAGAGATGTGTGGGGACTGAGCACTGTAGAGGTGTAACGTGTAAGACAATGGTGGTCAACCACAATAAATTGGCAGAAAAGTTGAAGAAGACAGAGGATGTATTTTCTCTCATGCCCTCCCCCCCAAAAAAGAGCCCATGATTGTGATTTGTGGCCTGGTAATGACTTTAAATGACCTAATTAAAAAATTGAATAATGACGCCCCTAGTTTATATATATAGGTAGTTTTGCGAATCATAACAAACTAAACAAGTTTGAAATATATCAATTACTATAGAAATCAATAGTCATAAACTCATAAATATATAGGTTCGTTCAACGCGGAGTCTTATTTATTTGTCTGTAGGCTATAGGTCTATTACTATAAAATATACGTATAGTACTTCAAGTATTTTATAAACACTACATGACAATTTTATATATATAACTATATAAGAGTGCACGTGACTAAATATTATTATTATTATTATCTATATGGGTACAAGGGCCCGATTTAAAGAAATAGAGGCCATGTGGACATTTACTTGGTGGGGCCTTTTTTTTAAATTTAGCTAAACAAATTGGTAAAAATTAAAACTGGTAAATATTTTTGGGATGCACATGCTCAAATCAGGGCCTGCGTGTATCTCAACGATGCTATTTAAAACAAGATGGAATTCGAGATGTTTTCGTTTCCCTCGAAAATTAAACATCATTTTAGATACTATTAAGTCGTGATCTACGTGATTATTCTATATAGTTAAATAATGTAGTGATGTAAGCAAGTCGTTTTTGGAAAAGATTTTTTATTATTTTTAAACGCTTCTATACTTCATACTAAATGTATATACCAATATAAGTATTATTCAGCACTAAGCGTTCTCGGGTATAACAAGTATAATGGTATTTACTACCAACCCTATTTTAATATTTAAAGGGTTTTATTGTTTTAAACTTCTCCATATAATATAATACCTAAGTACTTACATCTGGAAAACCGTAATAATTAATTACGGAACTGAGTGTGCAGTGTTATCTGCACTATATGAATA
Source organism: Nasonovia ribisnigri (assembly GCA_027563435.1). Lineage (NCBI taxonomy): Eukaryota > Metazoa > Arthropoda > Insecta > Hemiptera > Aphididae > Nasonovia > Nasonovia ribisnigri. The sequence continues at coordinate 45,415 of JANEHU010003290.1, read as the reverse complement.
TAATATGATGTTTGGATAGGTATGCGGAAACAGTTGTCACGGTATAGTAAAAATAATAATAATATATTCCATATATTTGCATGTGCACCATACATATTATTTGCATTTGGTTGGAAATTGATGGCACAATTGATGAGTACATATTCGACTTCTGCGTGGTAGTAAAAAATTATCTAGAAAATCGGAAAACACCAACCTTAAAAATCTCCAGATTCCTCACTATAGTAAAATTAAATTATATCTGAATAAGTAAAATGTGATTACATCACAAAACTTATGAATATAATCGCTTTAAAATGTAACGTGACCAATGTATAGAACTTGCTGAACAGCTATACGATAGGATATAGGTCTAATATATTATACGAAATATGTATACCCACATTTTGTTCTTTAATAATTTAAATTCTGATTTTTGGAATTTTTAAATATACCTGTATAGGTACTTTAGGACCATATTTTTAACTATTTAAGTATACTATCCTGTGAAGATAAAAACTTATTTTTCTAAATGATTAGCACCAGTTAGGTATTTACACGTACAGTAAATTGATAAGCACTAAGCAGTTCATTTTTTAAAAAATATTGATATTATACAAATCGAAATTTGAATGAGTATTTATATACCTAATGGTTTACCTAATGATGATTTTCAAATAATTATACCTATAGTAATTAATATTGACATTTATACAATTTTATAGTTAAAAAAATTGTCTGAGTATATAATAATATTATTACTGTAGGTACATTAGACTAAATAGTAGATTTATCATGATTATATGTATTTATTGCACCTATTCATTAAATGTATCTATTTGATGTAAAACAACTATTGAGGAGTAGGTATTATTACCCTTCGTACATAAAGTGTTATATCAAAGAAACCGAAATTCAAATTTCGATTTCGATCCATCAACGTTTTCCAAAAATATAATTTGAACAATTGTTCGTTCTGTATTATTGGTACAATTGGTTATGATAATATATGTATCGCGTGTCGAATTTATCAAACTGAAACAAATAAACAAATGAAAATATACTACGCATCAGGAAATCAAGTATCTTTATTAATGTATTATAGTATTATGCTATTATAATATATTGTAAATGTGGTGTATATATATATATATATATATATATAATAACATATTGTTCATCATTTACATAATACACATATACGACGATCGAACGATGATAATATACATGACATTAAAGCTATTTGTATTGTTTATCCACTCCCATCCTATACACTATTTAGTGTGTATATTTAAGACGTATAGTATATACAATTATGTAGTACCTTCCTACACAGTATATATACTGAATAAACAGAATACGTTTTAATAATAATAATAATAATAATAATAATGTTAATGTAGAAATGCGGGAATATCGACTTGTAGAACGTTGTATAATATACATTATATACAGAGGCACAATAAGCTAATATTTTAACACTATATACATGTTACCTACAGCAATTTTATCGGTGAATTTATGGCAATATTGGTAGGGGATAACCACATAATATGATAAAATATAATATATGATATTAATATTATATAATATGTTATATATAAAACGAGACAAAAAATTTGGCATTTGACTGTTTGGATCCTTGAGACGTTTGAGTATTAGCCATTTTAGGTACCTATGTGTTGTACTGTTATCTTTGTCTTACAACCGTACAAGATACAAAATTTGCGTTCAGCAGAACCGATTTTATGTTGTTAGTTTTGATTGAAATGTTTAGAGACATAGAGTGGATTGTCAAACTTAAACGTAAAAATAATTTAAAATAGAAGTATAATGTATAGTACATAGAAATAGGGGCGTAATTTTAGCTTTTTATTGTTGGTTCAAAAATTTTCTCAAGCCATTCAAGATTATTATCAGGTCACAATCATGGGCTCTTCCCCCCCCCCCCCCATGGGGGAAAATACTTCCTCTGTTCCTCACCTCTCATTTATTCACTCCAGCCATTTTCATGTCATTCTCTATTCTAACTAACCACCTTTTCTTCGATCTTCCTCTCTTGCCTTCAATAGTTCAATATTCATTTCCACAGGTACCTTCACTACCGCTAAGACTCTGAATCACCTCTCCTCGTAGTTACACATATCAACTGTGTAGAATTTTTATGTAATTTATTTAAGATAATGTCAATTGATATACCTATTAGCAAGAAACTATCACCATTGTTACTTGTTTTGTCTAATTACGTGTACTATATCAATAAAAACCTACGACATGATCTATAACTATGTAACATTCTTGACTTTAAATGTTTATAGTAAATAACTCTCAGGTCAGTTCACTCTGATTTAATAAAAAAAAACACAAAATCGACTCCACTGGACAAAAATTTAACATTTAATACACGTTTATAGTTTGTATGGCAGAGAAAGTATATGCCTTCCCTGTTAGAGAACATAGATATGCGACATAGCAGCAGAAAAACATGGGGACTAAAATCAGAATGACCCAAAAACTAAACCAGCGCAGACAACTGACACTCCAGATCAGTTAGCAACCTAATTGAACCCTAAATTGGAAAACCCCACTAATAAAACCCAACATTCAAAAGGAAAAATTAACGGGAGGCATAACCAAGTAAAATTACGACATCAGTAAATATTTTGATTTGGAAGACCTTAAAAACACAGCCACCAGCATTAAAGCCCACAAAGCAGCTGGATTAGATGATATATGCACAAATCAAATACTTAATTTTGAACCAAAAGCATGGATTTCAAACCTATTTAATTTCATAAATAACACCCAAAGAATACCTAAGATATGGGGGAAGGCCAAGATATAGTAGCTCTAACTGAAACCTGGGAAAGAAGTGTCCAATCAAAAAAATAATCGACCGGTAACTTTGCTTTGTCATATATATAAATAGTACGAAAGAATGATTCTTAACCGTCTTGCATACCAAGTAGAAAGTATAATCTATAATAAGAGAACAGGCCGGTTTTAGACCCAGAAAATCGTGTACTGGTAAAATCTTAAACCTGAATCAATTGATCGAAAACAACTTTACAACTTTGAAACAAACGAGATAACAGGCGTAGCTTTCGTCGATTTAACCGCGGCCTATGACACGCCTAAACCACAACATAATGCTTTCAAATACGATATAGGATGACAAAGAACTACAGACATGTAAACATTTTAGAAACATTACTCAGGAATCGACGATTCTTCGTAACACTCCACGGTCTAGCCGATGGAAAATTTCAAAAATTTGTTCACCCCAAGGCAGCGTTCTAGCTCCGACATTATTTAACATGTATACAAACGACCAGACAATATAGATATCTACTATCTTATGACCATTATACAAAACATTTTATGTATGCCGATGACTCAGCCATCGCAGTACAAGACGACAAGAAGATAGAGTCCAAATTTCTTAGACACTCTTAAGAAGGTAGGAAAATACTACAAAAGTAACTCTCTAAGACCAAATCTGCAGATAAAAACCGAAGTATGTTCATTTCATCTAAAAACAGGGTATTTGGACGTCCCCCCCCTCAGATTTTAGCAGTTCTGGATGTTGGCCCCTTGGACTGAGATATTTCCCCCTGAATCGATGTATATATTTTTTTACACATGATAATAGATTATTTTTTTTTTACCCAAAATATACTCTTGGCATATATCGACTATTATCATTCACGTTATAGATTTATTAGTTATTAGTTATTACCCAATTAAATGGGTAATGATTGATAAACCAAAGTTATGTGAAAGTATTATTGAATTACATATGCATATTAATTTAAAGATTATTTAATAAAAATTTGTATTTAATTTAAAACATGTAGTTCGTACTTCGTAGTTCTATTTCCATAATACGCCTTTATCCTTTCGGAGCACCCATTTATTTACCATCCATTATTACGTCATTAATATTTAAAATACTAAAGGCATATGTACTTTATAGTTTATAGTACTTACACCATAGACAGATGAACAATTGTTATATACAAGGTGAGCTTACTCATCGGTCATCCCCATTTTAGATTCTGAACGGAGCGATGAATGTATTGATTTTACAATGATGAGTGTTTTTTTAATTTTAATTTATTTTTTGTGTCTGTGTAATGCGCACATAATCTCCATTTTGATCTAAAATTGTAACTCATCGTGTATAAATATTATAATATGACTACCTAAATTATTTAATTATTATGGGTAGCTGCAGCTACCACCTGGTTTGTGACGTCATTACGTCAATGTGCAGGTACTTTACAATAAATACATGTATGTTCACGTTTTAAGCAGGATTAAACTCCAATAATAGTGTTTACTGGTATATGGAATGTACTTATGTACGTATATTTACTGTGTATTATGAACGATTAAAAAACACTTGGTGTGCTGTGAACCAAAAATGCTCATTGCCAGCGCAATATTTGCAGTATTTAATAAAATCGATTTATTTATATTATTATATGGGACGATAATCAACCGGAGAAATGTGTTGAAATACATTTCTATAGAAAACGAAAACCTTTTGTAATAATATCTATAGACTATACTAGTATACTCTACAAATATCTACCATAATATTATTGGCCAGGTACCTGGGCGAAATGGCTGAAGCCATTTTTCATTTAGTATTGTGGTCATGGATTATAAACATATTACATGGTGGGAAACTTCATTTACCACACTTTTCCATTCAATAATAACATATTAAATAATGGCTTAAATTTTGTATTTTATTAGTTACTAATATAATATAAGAACTAATTAACTACACACGTCACAAGAGTACACGACATAAATTATTATGAGGGTGATAATTTCAAAACTGTTGCGGGTGTGGTGCACACTCAAGCTTCCCCTAATTTGTCTATAAATGTATATTATATAGGTACATAGGTATATAGGTATTATTTACTTATTATTATACTATATACTAAGAATATTTAATTTACAAATTTTAAATAACAGCAGCGAAATGAGTACCAATGAATAAAAAAGTACTTACCTATATAAAGATTAAAGATATATCTTTCCTATATCAAATGCTATTTTAAATGACAATCATTATATTATAATATATAATACATTATATAAACTAATATTGTCATGGAATATTTTTTTTATAATTAGTTATTATAGTTATTACAAAGACAAAAAGAAGAAATTCAAGTAACTAAGTATATTATACGTAAGCATTGTTGCAGCTTTGCAGCCTGTAGCCAAATATAGATTTAACAAGTTATATAATTATTATATTATAGGTTTACGCAATACGCCTACATGTTAATACAGAATTTAGCGTCGTACTAATATATATATATATAATATAGGTAATAGGTATATATTTTGAACGGTAGGGTACCTACATCAGAATGAATCGATTTGAGGGTAATAGTAATAAAATATTATAGGTAGGTACGTCATTTCCATCAAAATATTTCATCTATAGTATTGGTTTTGCAATGTTTTCTTACATTGTTTGTTTTAGTGTTTGCAGTAGCTGGTATAGTACATGTAATATATGTAGGTATACTTACTCACGTGAACGGGTGAACACCTTTTCAAAGTATTCAACAATAATAAATAACTATACAAATTACAATGCAATGAATTTATGTTATATACTTATATCGTATTATGTTAGGTATGTTTTTTTTATATGAACGACCACAAAATTGTATGCATTAAAAATATTTTTTTTGTTTGTATTCATCTCAACGATTTTACCGAAAATTGTTTTAACGTGTTATATGGGTGTATATAGGTGATTTACATAAATCACATAGGTATTTGTATATTATATACACACGTGACATCCACGAATTGCTGGTTTGATGTTTTTTCTGTTTGTTCAACATAGTTTCTATTAAAAAATAATAACTAATAATTCATATCAAAAAAATTAAGTTATACGATGTGTTATATATGTGAACCCTAAAAATGATAAACATTATACTAAACAATAGCTTATAATAAATTTAAATAAAAGGAAAAACAAATTTCTTTGATTTTTAATTGCTACTATACTGAAACATGTTGTATAATATTTTGATCATAATAAGCAGGTAAATTGGCGGAAACAGGAACCAAAATGTTTACAATATTAGCGGAAACGGATAGATAATAAAATTTTTGCGCAAACGGTCATTGCCGGTAATTCAATGCTTGAGCTCAAACGTGCGTACAACTGTACGAGTTACGACCTATAGAGATGTTATTTTCATAAGTTCAACAACAATGACATAAATAGTAAATACATAATAATATAATTTTGTGATACACTGGTCAGTATTTTTAACATAGATATAGGTACATGATATATCGATAAATATATAGGTGGCTTTATGGGATATGTATAAAAAATATCTATATTTTGTTGTAGCAATTCAATTGACATTTTAATGGATTGTATCTATAATTTTGTTCTTAAACGTCATTGCTCAAATATTCTGTAGGTTATACAATCGGTTAATATTTTATTTGTTAACTGTAATTGGTTACGTATATTTATTACATATTTTTACGTGCAATGGAGTAAATGAGACGTTTTGCAGGCTGCAACACTTTTGTATGTTGCATTGTTGCAGTTTTGTAATTTTCTGCACTCACCCTTAATAATATATACCCTGTATCGTAATGGCTATAAATCTACATAGGTCTATATATATCCAGGCTACAGGATTATATACAAATACATTTGTATAATGATTATAATTTAATTTGTTTGCCATAGGTAGGTCGTAGGTGAGTCATATAATACTCGTATATGTTTAAAGCTATAAAGGGGTGCATCAAACCCTCACTTGTAAATTTGCATTAACATGGCACTGAGGTTCGGGTAAATATTTTTGATAGCAAACATTTTAACGTTTATAATATAACCTTATTTTCCTAGGATTAAGTCATAGATTGCCTGCAGGGTAAACGAATTTAAAATTGTTGATCAAAAGGTAAATGCATGCTGGGCAGGGTGCAGTTACATGTCACTACAATAGTCTGTAGCCGTTACAAAATATAATTTATTGTATATATTATAATTTATAATATATTATATACATTCGACTATTTCGACTGCATTTTATATTCTGTTAACTTAAAAGAAAACCTCGTCCTAATATTATACTTTTTTATTCGTTACGTATTAATAAGGTAGGTACAGGTGGCATTCATATTTCATATAATTATAAATACACATTCGTATAGGTACAACCTTTGTATTGGCGATCACGTGCATACTATATAGGGCCTTGTCAGATGTACGCACGAGTTCAATATTATATTATATGACTATTGTCGATTTTAAATAAAAAAAACGACCAGTTCAATATTGTTATTGCACATTGCCCCCGATAATATCATATTATGGCATTATAACAGGACAGGTATTGAGGTATCTACTATCTGTATAATTTTTATTTTTATTATTTCAACACGTCAGAACGGTCCTCGGGACTCGGGAGAGCGCCCGCCGGCCGCGTGCACACAACTACTGAACTACGACGGCCGCGGTCGCTTACTCGCTCGTCGCCGCCGTCGATCGGTCGAAACTCGAAAAGGAAAGGAGAATAAATGAAAAAAAAAAAATCGTTAAAACGCAGTTGTGGTAGACGGCAGACAGAACGTTGTACAGTCGTCGTACGTCCGTCCGCCCGCCAGAGAGACGCGCGCGCGCCAGATCGATTGTATCGAGTTATTTTTCCATGAGCGTCACGTTGGCGGCCTGACGGGTGCGGCCATATTTCCAGAGAGACCATTCGCGAGTCGGCGACGGGAAACGACGTAACGTCCGCTCACAAACCGCATCTACCGCCGCCGTCGCCGCAACCCAACCGCGCGAACCACGAATACGCCGCCGTCGTATCTCCGGGATTTTTAACATAATATTTTATTATTAAATCTCGCGACCGTAATATTTCGTCGGTTACGCGTCGTACTATCGTATCGCATTGTCCGTTCGTCCGTCGTCGTCGTGTTCAACGCAGTGGCAGAGTGATACCGCACACACGTTTTCGTCGTTCGCCGTCCCGCCAACGATCTCTTGCGCGTCGGCCGCCGTCGAATCTCGACCAGTATCCGTCTTCCGGTGCGTAGTCCGACGATAAACCGTCTCCGTTCGCCCGCCGCCGCACCAGCAGCAGCTGTAGAAACGACCACACAGCCTTCACCATGTCCGAAAGAGAAGAAAACGTGTACAAGGCGAAACTCGCCGAACAAGCGGAAAGATACGATGGTGAGTGCCACGGACCCGTGTAAACGTGCAACGTCACCTGTACAATTATAATAATATGATTGACGTTTTTATAAATTACGGTGTCGACGACCCGATTGATTTCCCGGCGACGTTCGGTAGTTTTTCCGTCGAAATTTCGCCGTTTTCGGCCTCCCCCCTCCACCGTCAAAGGCCGCCCCGCGTAACTCGTTCGTTACGACCACCCGACGCCGCCGCCGCCGCCTTCTACGCCTTGCGCCCAAATAATCAATACGTTATACGTAGGATAATAATCGGGTGCATTACATATAATATGTATTATAAAATATTTATTATTACTATTATTACCCACCTACTGTTTTATATTTTTTTTATTATTTTCTAGGTTAGCCGCATCGCGCACCTATGACGGTACGTGCGTGTGTGGGCACGGTAGTAAAATATTTCATTATTTTAAAATAATGCTCGCCGATAGTTTGTGTACCGTTAGACGTCCGAGATTTATATCGCTCGCAAAAATCGCACACCGTCTATTGGTCGTCCGAATGCGATATGATATCGCTCGCCCGACGTGGTGACGCCACCTCGGCCGGCCGTTAATATTCTTCCCACACGGTGGAATTTCAACCGTTCTGTGTGTTACGTTCGTCCGTTCTGACCGTCGCGGCCGGACGCCTCCGCCACCCCTCCACCCCGCCACCAACTGTCGAGACTCTATTTACGATCTTCGGCGGTGGTGGTGGTTTTCCGGTGATTTCCGGGTATACGATTTTTTTCAAATCTTGTACTGTCTCTCAGACTCTTGGTTTTTGGACTGGCGGTATGGTTGTGCTTGCCCCAAACGATTTTGTTGCTCCGAGTCTTTGTCACCGTTGGTATTGGGTCGCCTTGTCGGCTGTCGTCCTGTACGACTGTTGGACATACACTGTTTTAACAGTACTCTTAAAATTTATTAGAAAAAAAACTGGTGATATTTACAACTTTACCTAATTGATGTATTGATGTGTGCCAACTTATGGAACCATGATGATGTCGATTAAATACAATAGGTGTTGATCTTAATTATCTGTTTTGAAGGTATTTTTAATGTAAAAAAAATATTGTTCAATATTTTATAATATTCTATATGGATTAAATTTTGACATTGACTCGTTTTCCTTATATTTACCTTCGTATTTATCTATTTAAGACTTAGGTACTCGAAAAAGAATATTTATTTGTTAAATATCAAAACGTCTCAAAGTACCAAATTTTTTGTTTTGTGATTTTTTTTACTGTGTGCCTATTTCAAATATGTTATTTAAACAGAATTTAATGTACAAGATATTTACCTACCTAATTATTTTCCGAATTTTAATCAGGCCAATACTTTATCAACTATTTCTTAATTCAATGTAATACGATTATTTATTTATACCTACCTACTATTTTTTCAAATTCTAAATTAATATGGGTTATTAACGGAGTGAGGTACTACTCTATATAGTCATTACTTGGTAGGTACTAGGTAGTAACTTAGATGCTGTATTATATTTTATATTAAAAATTATAGAGTTAGGTACCTATTTCATATTTTAACTTAAATAACAATAACTTTCCTTAAACCTTGAAAGATCAACCTATATAACCAAGTTCCCTCCCTATACCTAGGCTATACTAAGTCAAATATAATTTATGAGAAATAACTAGAAGTAGTTAAGTATGATGTTCAAATATTAAATTTTATTTAATTAAAATGACATTGACAATTTATTTTGTGTATATTATTCATATTTACATGTACAAATTTAGATAATTTTTTTAAACTTAGCCATAGGTAGGTTAAAATATTTGGTAGGTCCCTAAGATATCTTACTGATAGTTTATATTAGAAAGTTTTTAACTAGACTTGGTAGACAAATATAATGTTTTATTAATGGCTTTAATTGTTCAGGGTACCTAATTAAAAACAAATTTATTTGTTGCTTTTAACATTGATTGCTATGCTAGACTTTTTACCATAGACATTTAAAATTTGCAAATACTAGTAGTAATTATAATTAAATACCTTAAGACTTATGAAAGTACTTATGTTGTAATATTAGGTATGCATTAATGTACAAGTACAAGGTAATATATTTTAATTATATCAACGATTTAATGTTTTCTTTATAAAATGTATTGCATAGAGGTGTTGTTTAAAAAATAACTACTATAGTGATAGGGACAGGTGCTGAGAATTTATATTTTATACAGGTATGGTTTCAAACTAAATAGCTACAACAAAATAACAATTATTTTAATACTTTTTTTGTGTGAAGAATTTTGTTTTAATTATCTGAAGACTAGCTAAATTTAAAATTTTTAAAACAGTGAGAGTATGCAATTATTGCATTTGAAAAAGATTATATCGAGGATTATATTGAGCCGTTTAAATATCTACTGTTTGTGACTAAGTATTCATAACAAAAAAAAAACAAGAATAGGTAGTTAGGTAGCATTTTTTAAATGTATATGTGTGTATGAGTCACCAAGTGTATAATTTATAATCAAGTACCTATATATATATATTAATATATATTTTGTATGAAATATCTTTAGATATGTACTACAAGTAACACAATAATATAATATATTTTATAAGTAATAAAATATTCCCAGTAATTACCTATTAAATGTTTTTTTCCAGTTTTTGATCTTAAAAAGAGAGACAACTAAATAAGTAAATGCATATAAACATAGGTATGTTTTTATTTATTTAGTGTAATTTTTCTTATTAAACCTTATTTATAAGTAATAACCTGAACAAAATTGTATTTTAAGTGCATCACATTAACAATACCTATGTTCCTGTATTTCAAATAACAATAGGTATCTATTAGTAATGTTAATTACACTGTTACATTATACTTTAAGTTAAGTATTTTGTTATGTCTTTCATCAATTGTTTCCTAGATACCTATACAGTATACCTAATTATAATTTTTTTATGTTTTTAAACGATACAAAAACCAGTTTGCTTTTTTGTATTGCATGCACAGAGAATTTCAATATGATGTATCTATTACATTTAGTTAATTCCTTGTGTACTGTGTTCCTTGCCATGTTCTTACTACTTTTCCTTATTTACTGTTTTATATTTTAAAATAATTAAGTATAAGTAAATATACCTATAGGAAAAAATTAATTATGAAATTATAATTACAACTTTTTTAAAAGTCAAAATATTAACAAAGTTAAATCAACAAGTTAACAATGAATCAAACTATCAAAAATTATATACTATTACTTGTTCTATACTAACATACATTTGACATTACAGAAATAAGCAGGTGTTTATAATGCATTCTCTTAGTGACTTATTAGTACCTACCAATTTTATTTTATTATTTACATAATTATTAATTAGTATAACAACATTGTTTACTTAATCAAGTTTATTTACCAATAAAAGAGATTATTATTTTCATAACTTTGAAATTCAAATTGGTTTTTTTATTTTATGATTTATGCTGTTCATTGTGTTATCTATTAATTTAATAGATTAAAAATGTAGAGAATTTTTGTTAAAATGTAATTATAATGTAATACAAAATATTGTGGAGCTTGATATACTCTGTAGTCTATTATGAAAATTTTTTACTCTTTATGTTAGTGGATTTACAAGAGATATAGCATCTAAATAGTATGAATTATAAGATAATAGGTACCTATATATAGAAATGCTAGTGTTTTAGCTATTTTACATTTGCTTTACCCTTTGTAAATCTTGCTTCCCTTAAGATTGATGAATTTAATTATCATAACTACCTATCATTATTATACTACTTTATGAAATTACCATAAAAACTTAATACTAGTAACATTTAGATATAGGTATGGAAGAGTATACGTCTTAATACTTTTTTGTTTGATATTGTGAATTGGTTCATTAATGCCTTACCTAAAATAATTGTTGTTAAAAATATTTATTATTTTTAAAATATGTAGGTATGTTTATTAATTTAATTTTTATATAGATATTTTAGTGTTTTTATGTTAGATATTTATAGCAACTTAATTACATGTTATAATGTACATACTATTCACCTTCCTAACTATTATTTAGTACAATTTAAAATAGGTACTAATTAAATTTCCTTGAGTCTAAGGTTATTGTATAGGTAATAGGTATATATTAGCATCGTGGAAAATAACGAATGACAAATTAATACCTATTAAATACATTTCTTAAATAATTAGAAGTACCTACCTAATCTCTTATTTTTCCATTATACTTTTTATAGGTAACATTAAAAAACCAATAGGTAGATAATGATATTTTAAACAATTGAATAATAATGCTTTTAAGTCTTAATCTCATTCTTTTTTAAGCGAACCTAATCATTTCATTTATAATTTCATGAATTATTAATGAACAGCACAAAACCTAATTAGAATATTCTTTATAAAAAAATACAGGATTTATAATAAATTGATGATTTGTTTGTTGAATAACATTTTCTAAATTATCTAATTTATTTATGTAACTTGATAAAACTTGAGATAAAAATATTCCCTTAAACTGTTATAAGCTACAATTTTATTAAAATGTGTTGGTTATAAGTACATATTTCAGTGACCTGGAAGTAAAAAATCAATATTTACGTTTGTTTTATTAAAATATAATTTTATATGATTCACTATTTACAGTTTTGTTTTTTATCTAGTTTTTAGAGAAGGACTTATTTTGTAGGTATCTCCATTCAACAGAATTATCTTATGGGTGATAAAAATATAAAATTTATGAGTACTAGGTAGTCAATATCAACCTTGTAGTATATTGTACAACTACAAATAATTACCCATAATTTTTTTTAAATATTTTTAAGACATCCTCACATTTGTAATTGATTTCCTCCCTCCTCCTCTCCCCCCCCCCAAAGGTAACGGCTAAGAATTTACTATTTACTCTCTGCTTGCTGAAGTTTAGCTTGCAATTAAAATCTATGTAATATATTAGTTACATCAACCCAAAAGTTAATGTACACCAATGTCACTTTTCAACCGTACAAATATTTCCGTGTGATGTTCGATATTCGTAGACCGCGTTAATGGTCAGCATAATGATATTATATACGTAGGTACTCTATTTAAATACATACCATCGTCTTTTGAAGAGTAATTTTTCTGTCACTAAGCCAATGTATTTAATTTAGCTAGCGCGGGCGTGGTAGTTTTGTGGGGCGGGGGTGGGGTGTGGTGGAGCCCGTACCAGTCTACAGCGTATAACGTTGCCATGGCGATGGCGGTCTCCCCTTCATGTCAACTTTACTAACGTTTCAATGTTCCATGTACAGGCGTCGTCGTTACCCTCATGTACGTCCCGATGGTCTATTGATCTGCAAGTTAAACTTTTAGCCCAGACATTGTCGTTGATAAAAAAATTGTCGTAACCACCTACGAAATCATGTGTGTTACACATAATAATATACTGAATTCATAACAAATCGATTGTTGCGCCGTCGTTTTACCGCGATAACTATGATGGGCGTGAGTGACTGAATATTTAGCGTCGAAACACGATAGCCGTGCCCGTTTAGGCTGGTAAAAACAACTATCTTGGTCGTTCGTGTTGGGCATTTTTATTTCGTTCGCACAATTACATGATGTTTGTGTTTATCGTGTCCCGATGTCTAAAAAATAGTTTATTTTTAACCCAAAAAACCTCAAGGTTATGTAAAAAAAATATATATGTAATTATCCATCGCATATCTGCGTGTTTTTTTACCTTTGTCTTTAAAATAATCTGTAGAGCGTTCAATGCAGATGACGATTATTAGTAGGTATGCGACGTGTGTCGTATATTATGTTTATCGAAGTGCAAAAACATTTTGCTAAACCCTACAATACATAATACGTACACACAACACATGCATGCTAATGTAATTTCGTTTCATCCCAGTATGATTGTGTGAATAATCGATATATTTCGTTATCATAAATAATGTACCTAATACTATTTGTATATTTTTATGAGCATTTAATTATACCTACTCATATTTTGTATGAATAAAATGTTCGCATCTGGTTTAAAGCTTTAATTCCTATTTTTTGAATGATATATTTTTATTAAATTAAATATTACTGTATATTATACCTATTCATGTATTATTTTTATTATATTACACAAAAGTAATATCTACCATTAAGAGGATGATTTCTTCGTCTTAACGCATAACATAATTTTTATTAACAAATTTAATACAATTTTAATAAACCAATTTTACTCTGTTTTTTTTTTAAATAATTGAAATAATATTAGAATGAATGCCTCTATGTAATTTAAAGGTTCAATTATTATCCAGTAGTTTATTTTTGATATTTTGTTGCAAGTTGTGAGTATATTCAATTTTATTCTCTTAAATAAATGGCGGCAATAAACAAAGTCCCAATAAAACCTTTTAGAACGAATTAAGTCCCTGGTTGGTTTTAAGCTACATACTAATTGAGTCCCGGGAAATTTAAAATAATATACCAATTGAGTATGTTTAAATACTAACTGAGTTTCAATATTGTTATTAATTAAATATTATTTTTAATTTATAGAAATGGTAGAATCCATGAAAAAAGTAGCATCGTTAGATGTCGAATTATCTGTAGAAGAACGAAACCTGTTATCTGTAGCATATAAAAATGTGATTGGAGCTCGGCGTGCAAGTTGGCGCATAATTTCAAGTATTGAACAGAAAGAAGAGAACAAAGGTGCTGAAGAAAAGCTAGAGATGATCCGCCAATATAGATCGCAGGTATGTACTACTCAGACAACCTATAAATATTAATTATATAAAAAACATTCAGGATTAGTTAATATTTATCATTTAATTAAAATATTTTAATTGATTTACAGGTCGAGAAAGAATTACGGGATATTTGTTCAGACATTCTAAATGTACTCGATAAACATTTAATAGCATGTGCTGCTTCTGGCGAATCTAAAGTTTTCTATTATAAGATGTAAGTTACCTAATTGATTTATGTACTATTGATCTATATAGAAATTGTTTATATATTACTCTAATATAATTATTAATATTTTATAAATCATTTCACAGGAAAGGTGACTACCACAGATACCTGGCCGAATTCGCTACTGGAGATGACAGAAAAGAAGCCGCTGAACATTCTCTGGTCGCCTATAAAGCCGCTAGCGATATCGCTAATCAAGACTTACCTCCTACTCACCCAATAAGGTATTATTGTATATTTGTAATTTTGATATCATGAATTATAAACAATTATATCATATCTGAAAATAATTTTAAAAATAACATTATTTCTTACAGGTTGGGTTTGGCATTGAATTTTTCTGTATTCTACTATGAGATTCTTAACACCCCTGATAGAGCTTGCCATTTAGCTAAAAAAGCTTTTGATGAAGCAATTGCTGAATTGGACACGTTATCCGAAGAGAGCTATAAAGATTCCACACTTATAATGCAGTTGTTAAGGGACAACCTAACCTTGTGGACTTCAGATATGCAAGGAGATGGTATGAATAAATACAAAATTAACAAACCTTTTGTTCTGTTTTAATTATTTGAAAATTAACTTTTTTTTCTTAGGTACAGAAGCTGAACCTAAAGAGCAGCTTCAAGATGTTGAAGATCAAGATGTCTCATAAATGCCTTCTGTGACTGCTCTATAATAAAATAACTATAATTGTCATCGAAAAAAAAAACAGTGTCTGTGTACAAATAATATCAAATATGAAAACATAAAAAATATGCATTCAATAGTTACAGCCCTAAAAGTAAAGTAAAGCGACTCACTCCAAGACTGTCAAATTTTTTTTTTCGTACACTTTGATTTTACTTTTATCTCATTGGCAGGGGAACATGCGACAGCAATTTTGGTCTTATACAATTCCCAAAAATTAATAATTCGATAAAACAAATTTTGTGTCTTTCTGTTCAGTATTATGTGTTAAAAGTTTTATTTTTGTATTTAAATTATAAGGCTTTTTATTATTTTTTTAATTATTTTTTTGTTTTTTTTTTCTAGAAAGAAAAACGATTAAGCAAATCGTAGCTTACCTCAATTCTTTGTGTTGATTACTTAAGAGAATAACATTTTCTTTCTATTTTATACTAAAGAATATATATTTATACAAAACCATCACTCAAAAATCTCATTTAGAATTCAGAATTAATAGGCGCATCGGGTGTGCCACCACCAAAGTCAGTTCCTGTAATTAAACCAGTGTTTTTTTGTTATTCGTTTATTACATTTATTTACTTTAATATTAGTAGTCGATACAAAACCTAGCATGACCAATCATTATATTTTATTACTTTTTGGTTATTGTTGCACTTTAATTTTCAATGGTAACAAAATAAAATTAAAAAAAAAACATTTACATATAATATATATGAAAATTGTACAAAGAAAAATGGAATCAAAGTGTACCGTAGTGTTCTTATTTAATATTTAGAATGAATTTCTATTTTATACATTTATTTACTTTTATTTTTGCCAAATTCTCACCTTAACATATTAAATTAAAATACCATACGTATCTATATATATATATAAATGTATTATATATAAATATGTATGCTTTTATGTCAATTAGTTTTTACTTTTATAACAAGTATTTAACTTAGAGCATGAAGTATTTTGGGATCATTATATAATACTAATTTCATCGTAAATTTCTAAAATCCCTAACCCCTGCCTCTTATGATACCATTATTTAATCAACTAATTCATAACGGAACAATAGTCTCGTCTCCTTGAACATAATTTCAGCAATAATTAATTGTAATACTATCTTTAATGATTTTTTAACATCTGTAACTTAAAGAAAACAAGTGCAACATTTTGAATGTTTTCGTCATTCCGTTTTCTTAGATTAAAAAAAAAAAATCCGTAGGTTATGTGTTTATTATAGAATTATTATAGGGTTTATTATAATATATGATAATTAACTATATAACAATTTTGTTAAATGAAGAAAAAAAAATCGTAATGCTTTCTCATCAAGTTTTTCCCAAAAAGTTTGATTTTTTTTGTTTCATAAATTAGATATTGTAACTATTAAAAAAAAAAAAAAAAACAACCCAAGGTCGATAATGTATACTGGTGCGAGTAATATAACATTTAAACGATGATAATTGATAACAATATATTATATACATTTGTTACGCTCTATTCTGTTTGTTTATCGTACCGCACGAGCCTTTATTGATAGCATTTCGAGTTTTTTTTTTTTTGTGATATTTTTTTCTTACGCTGTAATCATTTAACTACAATTACTGACAATACTTGTGTATTTTTTTTATCGTATGTGTCGATCACAACGAATACGGACCAAAATGTTTACAGTTAAAACTTTTGAAAAAAAAAAAATGAAAAACTTACGTAGTTCTTAGCCACCTATCGATTATTTAGTCTTATTTATTGTGTAGATTTTTTTTCTACTTCTCAGTATACGTGATTATTGAAAAATAATAATAAATATTTGAAGAAACTTATTTGACAGTGTTACCGGAGAGCGTTTCCTTTGCCGCCCCGCCAGCTAACAAGAATTTAAATAATCTTAATTATATGTATTCAACACTTGAACAACAATACGACTATAGTTTAACTAGTGTGTGTGTGTGTATGCGTGTTTGTGATCTCGCTCGTGTGTATGTAGGTCAGGGAACCTCTGTACTCTATACTCCTACGTCCCACCACCCCTTCTGCATACGACGACGATGACTCGCCTAACGTAACTTTTAGTAGACATGTCAGTAACTTTTTTACGTACAATTTTAAGATGTATATTATTATTTATTTGTCTCTTTAAACGATAATAATATTAATATAATTAATAACATTAAAACTATTATAATATATGCGCCATTGCATTAAATTTTTACATCTTTCAATTTTTTGTTATTTTTATTTTATTTATTTTTCACGGGAAACATCAAACAGTAGCTGTGGGTAAATAGCTGCCAATCGTTCACAGACAGAAAACAACAACGAAGTCTATTCATAGTCTGTCAATGGATATTTGTGACCGTTTAAGCAAAGATGATTATTAATTATTAGTTTTGTAAAACAATTGGTTACGCATAGATAATATTTATAATATTATTACAAGTTACAACACCCTATACTGGCTGTTCTAACTTGTAAGTACCTAATATATATTGAATGAAAAATATTTTGTTATACGCGATTTGGACACGAGGTCGTCACATCGATCCTACCTAATTTTTATTTAATAAAGACTATTGTAATATGTGTTCAGACCATTGAGGCGATGACGCATCTACTGAGTGAGTGGCTGACTGTAGACGACAACAATGTAATATGTACCTATTAAAAATATACAAACTTCAGACTAAGGTATATTTTATGATCAGCGTTGAGTGGTCGGCCGCATATAAAGAGTTTGGGTTTATTCTTTAAGCGGAGCCCCATGTATTTGTCTCCGTCTTGCACGCTTACTACAGCAAAATGTTCGTTCACTATTTTCAATATTGCCCTTGATATTTGAGTGAATTGACATTTTATCAAACTTTTAGGTAAGAATTATCTGTGCTGAAGCGTCTGCTTCTATAACATATTTCAACTATTGATACTTCACATGCTTTGACAAATAGGTGAATTCGCTCTAATATCAAAATATCAGCACACTATTGAACAAAAATTTGTACGTTCGTTAGAAGACGACTTAATAACGATGGTTACGCCGGGATTTAGCGATTTACCTATTAAGACAGGTTTGTCAACTGACTTTGGCTGGACTTGCGACTTAAAATTGAATTCAAAACTTTTTCTCTGTGGTAGAGTGGGGTGATTTCATAAAAATCGCCCGAAAATCTATTGATCTGCTGAAAATTGTGGACATGGCTATGTATAGGCTATGTATAGCCACCTATAGGTACTCGCCAGCTATTAAAATTGGGTAGCTACATTTACAGCACTTCGGTTTTTTGTCGACGATTAGGTGTTTTATTATTTCTCGAAACATAATATAAATGATAGATCGATTATTTTCCGGACGATAAACCGATAGCCGTCGGCGAGCAAGTATTACCTACCGTTTACCTATTCGTACGGAATATATATTTTTATAGGTAATTTAGTAAGTAACACCAAATATCACTATGGGTTTTATTCGAAGAAAAATTGCTTTAAGTGACAGCGATCTTAAAAGCGCGAATCTTTGTTCGTTTAAACTCGTCGAGCATGATACGGCAATAAATTCTAATAAAAAATGTGTACGATGCGTGCGTGTGCTTTTCCGCTTCCACCTACCATCACGTTTTTTTAAGTACCTACTACCTACTTACATACTAATAGATGCAAAATTACGTCGGCTGTGAATAATATACAATAATACAATGTACAAGTATAAAACGCAATTGCAGTTTCGGCATGTTGCCTCAAATTGCCCTTAATATAGACCACTTGGCCATTATTACAATGGATACAACTCTAAGTATTTACGTTTTTAGCCAGGTATAGGTTGTAGGCACATAAAGTGTGTATGTAAAATTTGTGATGTTAAATTTAAACTTCTAAGACTAAATTTATATTCCCTATATCTGATAATTTTAAATAAACAACTAGAATATTTACACAGTTATAGGTACTCTTGAATTCAAAAAATATTTATCTATTAGTGGGTAAGTGGTGCCAGTGAGCAATGAATATATTTTAGACCTACCTACAACCTACTATAATATTGTATGTAATTATCTGGTGTATGTTACAGTGCTTGCTGCACACGTTATTTTCAGTTTGTTTATTAATTATTTTATCCATTTTCGTTTTTGTTGATATTTAGAATATCTGAATATGACGTGATGAATAATATTATAATATTACTATTTAACCTACAATATACTACGACACTTTTACTTTTAAATTTTTGGTTTTGTATTTTTATTGCATTCAATTAGTTTATTTTAATATAATATAGGCACTATAGACTGTGGCTAGTTCATTTGAGTATCACTCGTGACTCGTGAGTCAATTCATTATCTCGAAAAATAAGAACGTTTTTAAATTGTTTTTACCTTAACATTTTTAAGTACCTAACCTGAAGTGGTCTAAAGTTTTTCGGAGTGGGACCCATGTGCCGCGCTTCACTCCATACTTATTAGGTACCTATACTCATTTAAACTGTAAATATTTATAATTTATAGTCTTAAAGCTAATACAATGACTTAGCGATCAGTGGAATAAATAAAATAATGTTTTCTTCTTCTCTTAAAAAATAATATCCAAATCCAAAATAAAAATTATTTGTTTCAATATTCTGATATGTAACCAAAAAAATATATAGGTAGGTACCTAATTTAATACGTCTGTATAGTGTAGGTGCTTAGTAGGACCTAGAAACCTAAGTTCCTACAAGTGGTACCTAATCTATAAAATAATTCTTAGATTTAATTAAATAACAACTACAACATTCACCTATAGGTGATGTAAATTTATAAATTTTTAAATGATAGGTATACTTATAACGCTAAAATGCTAAATTAACAAATCAAAAATCATTTCATAAAAACATTATAAATAAATTATTTATTTTAGAATTTTGATGAATATATATTATTGGTTCAATGATTCCTTTTTCTAACGGTCATCATCGTGTGGATCAATAAAAAACCGTTTTAATTTTCAACATCAAGGATATGCAATTTGGTGCTAGTTGGCACTTTTAAAATAATCGGGAAATACAAAATAAATCAAGGAAACTGGAATTTTTACGCACACCCAGTTCTCAAGAAAATTGTAAAAATTTGGATTAGCAAACTCGGCGACTTTTCCAGCACCCTGTAAATGCCAAATAAAATGTCCTACGGATGGAATGTACCGTGGTGGAGAGAGAGGCCAGTTAGAAACCTTTCGCTTTCTATATTTATCTTGTTACAAGCGTTTGGTAGTTTATATTGATTTTCTTTTCACAGACAATCTTCTGTTGGTTGACTAAGAGTAAATGGTAATTGTTTGGTTTCTTATCTACTTATTTAATTTTGTAATATATTTTAGAAAAAATTCATGTTTTTAGTTAGCCATGCATATCTAAATTAGGCCCCAGCGGGTTTTGTAGTTAATAAATCAATAAATCAATACAACATGACACATCACTACAATTTATTTATAATATATACTTGTGCCTACTGGAGAACAGAAAAGAATAATAATTTTTATTTTACTTCAACAATATAATTTTTTAACTCTACGGTCTTCTTTCACTTTGCGTCGCGAACACCTGTCCAACAATAATAATATGACGACTTATCGTGCTGCAAACCGCGAAGTACCAGTGTACCACCATACACCTCCATACATCATACAGAATAGCGATAATCATTTTCATGCTACGATTTATAAAACGCCGTCCTTCGGCCACAGAGTAATATACCTTTAGCCATATGCCCATATCTGGAACGAAGCACTTTTCAGTTTTTCACTGACCAACAGAATAACAGCGGTGTAGATGATGATGACGACCATAGGCGCACATCGGGTGCTGGAATAATTTATGGTAAATAGATCCAATCACTGTGATCATTAAAATTTTCTAAAATTATCAAAATTTTTATATTTTGTGTTAGGAAACCTCCATAATGTTAAAAAAATATATATTTAAAAAATTTAAATAGGATCCATCATCCATGTGTGATGTAAATGCACACACTCTTGCAAAGTTGCATCCCGCCAATGATACTCCTGCATTACATCACTAGAGTAAGTACCTACCTACTTATTACGTCTAGTGTGGATTATGCGTGAAATAAGAAAGAATACCTAGTGAGATCATTTTTACATAATGGTTTTAGTTATTGTTTTATATGTTAAATTAGATTATATTTATATAATTTTATCTATTTAATATTAAATAATAATTAATAACCTATTTTAAAAAAATATCTCCATATCAACTTTAAACTTTTTGAGTTCAATATTTTATTTGTCTCCATTCATTAAGCATTAACTGTCTGTGTCTTAATTCTTAACGTTCTCAACTCGATGAAATTGTTTTCATTATAACTTGCCACAATTGAATTTTTTCCCCTATCTAGTCTTGCGTGGTATAGTCCCATTACGTTTTATTAGGTTTCGTATTAATCTATTATGTGTCTCCGGCAGTACTTTATACTGATCGTTTATTGTCAAATGAGGTCCATTGGACTTCGTCACCCCATCGTAACTCGTAATTATTACTCTCATTACTAAATGTGATAAGTAGCCAAGTAGGTACCTAATAAAATTGAAATTATCCAATGACTTTGGACCTTTAAACTGTCTTAAGTGAAACACGCGCAATGTCTTTTTTTTTGTTGTTGTTGTTCAAATTTTTCGAAATAATATTTATCTATGCGTGGCTATGCTTATAAAATTATAAAAAAGTATAGTATAAATTTATCTTATAGGTTCATTAGTAGGTATTACATATTAGATATTATAATTTATTGCAACTCGATCATTAATTAACGAACGTACACAGTTCGCGTGTTTGTATTTTAGTGAACTATACATATTATATGTTCAGTAAAAATCTGTGTAGGTATCTGGTATAGTGTAAATTTAGTAAAATTCTTAAACCGTATGCGTTAGAATAGTTTTTCAATTTTACGTCAAAAATTAAAACGACTGAAATCAAAGTGAGGTATTATTATTTTGTTATTAAGACTTTTTCACAAAACATTTAATTTAATAACACATCACTCATTATTATGGTCAATTTTTGATTTTGAGCGAATGCAAAATTCCACACAAGTTTTTATAACTATTCGAAAATACTTAAGGTATCATGCATACGTTTATTTTTTTCTAAGCATTTGAGATTCGAATTTTCATAAAACCTTGAAAATTTGCAAATTATTTTCTAGTTAAAAATGTATAGTGTTCAATTTTTATAGCTAAGGATAGAAAAATTCAAACAGCTTTTCTCAATAGTACTTCATACCGTTTGAAATTTAAAAATTATTTTTTAACATACATATTATGTGTTATTACAGTATATACTATAATACCGTAAAAATAAAAGAATATATAAAAGAACCATGTTAGTAGTGTATGAGTGTTTGAAAGTTGTGTTAAGTTAAGGACCTGGATGATTCTCTATACTTTTAAGTGCTGAAGAATGCTATCAGATGCCAATATTAAACAATGATTTACTCCTCAATGACGAGGTATACTCCTGCTGTATAGCGGAGTGGTTACCTACTTTCCCCCTTGATTTTTTTTTTAGATCCTCAAGTTGTAAGTATCTATCAGGACAATCAGTGGTTCTGCACAACGTGCTGAAACGAAAACCATCGTTATGGATTCGAAGGATTGTCTGGCCGGATATGAAACCAAATATAACGACTTGATGTCGAGTGAGTGAAAAATAATAAATATATACCTTAAGTTTAATATGCAACTTCGTCGATCGAACTTTCGAATTACAATTTTTATTTGTATCCTGAACTATACTTTTAAATATGTAAGGTTCAAATATATTTTCTATTCTTCGAAAAACTAGGTAATTGTTATAATTAGGTAGATACTTTTAATATCTTGATAAAGAAATAAACAATAACTAGATACTATGATCGATGGAAATTTTGAAATTTTGAAATTATGATATATATTATTTTACGCGTGGCTTACATTTATTAAATAAAAGAACAATATCAGTCCTTAATCCATATTTTATTATTATAATTATTATTATGTATTTATGTTATTGATTTGTAATTTATTGTAATTTTATACCTTTTATTATTCGTTGATAAAACCAAAAGTCATGAAATATTAAAGGAAACAAATAAGTCAGACATCAGTACCTATTTCCAAAGTGGTGCCCCTTGAGCTGTCTTCAATTCTACATTGAATGTAATAAATCATTACTACTTTCGACACATTTATGTACCTATATTGCCTACTTTTTACGCCGTACTAAAAACTTTATATTTTATACTATAGCTGAATAACTCGGCTACGCTCGTGTGTAGTTATTGCTTTCTCTAAATGAAATTCTTAAATCAGATGTTTATTATTTACCTTCTTTCTTTTTTTTTTTATTATTTTATTGCCCGTAAAATATGACAACTCTTAAAAAAATTGTGATTATTTAACTCCTTTTGTGTGTAACTCGCTGCAGTAAGTGCAACTCAGCCACTCTGGTGGGCAATTCCTCTGGAGGAGCCACTCTGGAGCGGCTATATGTGAAAAAATTGATTTGATGCATGCTTGTACCTGATGTACCCGATTAATCTTTGGCAACCAATAAAATAATAAATACTAATTTCTACTAATTATTTATCTTATAACCAATAGCAACGGTTTAAAAACAAAAGTGTCCATCTTAAAACTCAAAATCCCCGTTTGAGCACATACCCAGGTTGGGTCTACCTGGTCCAATTGAGAATTTAAACCATTCGAGAACCCCTCCTTTTTTCTATTTTTTATTATTTATTTATTTTTTGGTTTCCTTAGTAATTATAAAACGCTCAATAATATTTAAATCGTTTTTAGACGTTTTTTTTAATTTTTCATACATTTTGTTGTTGTTTTTGGCCATGTCGCCAGGTGTGCACTTAAGAGACAATAACTCCGGAACCACTTATTACACAGCGTACAAAGTTCACAGAAACCATCTACATATCAATTTTAATATGCCCCGAAATTTTGATCGAAATCGGTTTGGTGGATCTTGAGTTATACAATTTATTCAAAATGTTATATTGTAAATGGTTTATACTTGATTGATTCGCCAAGCATGATCTCCGTTATTTTCCCTTTAATAATGAGTTTGAAAATTATTTTAAACAACTATGTAGTAAATGTAATATTTAATATAGAACGTATTAAACTCAAATTAAACATCATCATTTTCAAAAAAATCATAAGGTTAATAATCTAAAATAAAAACGTCGATTCTCATTTGAAAAAAGAAAGTAGGTCTTACTACAAGATATTCCCCAAATGGCATAAAAATTTAAATAATTTAAAATAAGGTAATTAATTATTTATACTTAAAATATCCCAATAATTAGAATTTTAATAAGTCTTTGTAATATGTAATAATTATCAAAGGACAAAAATAATGTGAGCGTAATTTTTGAATGATCCTCTTATATTATATAAATATACGGAGTGAACCATTTAACATGAGACACTCATTATTTCAGAAAACACTATAAGTTTATAAAAATATTACTTTTGGTTTTTTGCATCACTGTAATTTGTAAGTCGTTATAAAGCTACATTTTTTGTATACATATTTTATTATTGACTATTATTTATCGTTGTAATTTTTAAGTTGTTTTCTCTTTTGAATGACAGAATGATAACATTTAATTTTGATTTAATATTCTAAAACAGAATACTATCGATCTATAAAAATAAAATTAGGGTCAGTTAGTTATTATTTGTTATTGTTGTGAGTATTTAAAGTTTAGGTTAGCGGAGTAGTAGTCCAACATTTGTTGAGGTACCATCCCACTCGACTCACCTAAACTTTAAACACTTACAACTCATAAGCCACTTGTCAAAAATATTCAATTTTAGATTCTAATCAGAGCGATGAATGTATTGATTTTACAATGTTGTACTTTTTTCGTTATTAAATAACAAATAACCTAATTAACTTGAATGATAAAAAAATGTAGAATATATTTATTTAACGACTTAATATTATTACTTATTATATAAACAAAACAATTCCAATGACGTTAATAGTGTCTTATTTAAATTAATCACCTGATATATAAAATGATTCATGATATATATAGACCGTCGGCGGACCGATGTTTTAGTAGTTGAGTATTCAGATTAGTTGTCCACGGTGAACAATAATTGTTTTTTTGATACTGACAACCAGCAGTTATTGAAGTCTCAACAGAGTTTCCATTATAACTTTAAAAAATCGTTTCAAGCTTTTTGTATTATAATGTACAGTACATATAGGTACTCAACGGTGATATCAATCAAAATAAATATGTAATATTTTTTATCGGACATTCTATTTATTGATATTTATATCAAAAACATAATTCACTGAGTCTAATTTTCATATCACAGTTCTCACGAATGAATAAATATAATGATACAAGGTAGGTACACAAAAGTATACGTTAGGTATATCCTTGGTAAATCTTTAAAAAAAACAATTTTGATTGCTGCAGATCGTAGTTGCATTAATTTTTAATTCCATCGTTTGAAATAAGCGTGTAAATTTGAAAGCAATTCAACAACTTTTTTACAATTTTAGTTTTAATGATCGATAACTATTTAAACGTGACTATAACCTTCATATTATATTACCAAAAAGCGTTGGTTTTTTTTATTATTATTACTTATCTGATAAAGCTGCACATTGTAACCCACAAATATTACGTAAAATAAATAACTGGGATTCATGTTTAAAATAGTTTTTTAGGGCTCAAAGTCATAAAATTATCAATATAAGTTCTTACCTTACATTTATTCATATTTACGTACGGTGTCTTGTAAAAGTATTAATTTTAAATATTATTCGTTTAAATAAATAAAACAATATTTTAAATGAAAACAATTAATTTCATTGAATATTATATTTTACTGTCATTCACAATTAGAATGTTTACTGTGTTTTGTGAAGCGATATATGTGTCAGCTTTGAAGAAGTTATCACAGAGTGTAAAATATTGTACCTGAAAATATAGGAAAGAATAAGAAATAAATTCATTAAGGATTGTGCAGTATAGGAGTGGCAGTATTATGGTACCAATTGTAGACAAATTGAGGGTGGAAATGTTGTGAATTGAGATGGTTTGATCGTGTTATGATGATAGGCGACTGGGAGGCTGCAGCGAGAATGACTATGGAAATGAAAGTAGAGAGGGTAAGAAAAAAGTAGACGAAAACTGAAGGAGAGATGGACAGACAGAATAGAGAAGGATGCGAAAATTATAGCTGGTGTAAGTAACGAAGAGGTGGGTGGGGGGGACAGAGCCCAACGGAGGTGTAGGCCGAGGGTTGGTGACCCTATAATATATAGATCGGAGCGAAAGGCGAATAGAAAGAAATAGAAGAAGAAATAATATTTATTTAAACAATTGAAACGTAATTCAAAATTAAATTCATTTACCTATTTTATTACCATACACGACAATACATTATGTTCACTGGTCACGTATTGGACGAGAACGATATTATTGACGGAACGTCGTCATCAGTTCATCACAGAACCGATCCCCTAGACGTCTATTGGGAAACTGAGCTCTCCAACTTCTGAGTGCTTTCATATACTTATAACTACAAATACAATGCAAACGTAAACATTATAGAGTGAACTGGGCCACTCTTTAGGGGATTTCGTTGTCCTTCGCACAGAATCGAAGACTGAATAAAAAAGCTGCCCTAATATAAATTATACACGCACGTAACGCGGCTTCGCAATATCGACTAACAAAATTGAATTATTAGGCCCCATAAAATATGATTTGCAAATCTGAAATGACAGTTTGTGTATACGTTTGTGCAGACCCGGCCCCTCCCCACCAACGAAGAAATTCTTGTTGCACCACTGGTATAGTATACCTGCTTAGGTCTATGTAAATCATCTACGATTAACAAATTAAATAGTTATTAATTTATTGATTATATTTTGCTATATAATTTATACAAAATAGTATACATGGCCATTGTTAGTAATTATTATAATTTATAATAATTATAGGTAATATAGACTACAACCTATAACGTCATTTTACAACGTATACAATTTGTAAATTTATACGCACGATTTAAAATGTTATTAAAAATGTAAAAAACCATGTTACATTAAATTGATTTGATTAGCATATTACTATATGATTATTATATTGTTTTAACTCCTTATTGCGCATGGTTTGAATCGACCCCCGAACCTACCCGGCACCCGCAAGACAATTAAATCAAGTATTGTGAAACTGAGAAAAATAATTTAAAAATAAAATTTGCAAAACACAATTTGGTTATTAAACTCAAATTAGGTGTGCCTATTACACTATGGGGTGACATAATTGTCCAAAGTATCTCAGCAGATGTAGGGGATATAAATGATATAATATTGTACACATTAATAGCAACATTATTAAGATGAGTTGGAAAAAAACCATATAATTACACTTTTCTATTTATAAAATTGTTTTAAAGAACGAAGCTTCCATCGAGTATAAATGAAAATTATAGGGGTTGCAAAGGTAACCGAGTTATACTCTTAATTTGGGGCATTATTCATAAATGCGAATTTTCTTGGAGTTCTGCAGGCCTTCAAACTCATTCCTTGTATCAAAAATCCTCTAGGACCTAGAGTCTAGGTAGTAGGTACAAAATTCTGACGAAGTTCTTGGATGCGTTTTCAAGAATTAATGTATAGACACACACACACACAAGATTCTTATTAATCATACTTTTCGAGATCCAGCCAATTTTGTACGCAAACATATATATATCACTTCTACAATCAATAATTAATGAAAACGTTATCAGATCCGGCATTTTGGAGCTCACAACGAAAAATGATCTCATAGCGCTGCTCCATTTCCATACGTATAGGATCTCCTTCCGTACTAAATGTAAACCCACACACACACACACACACACACACACACACACACACACACACACACACACACACACACACATAATACAACTAATGTGTGATAAAAAACCACCTTACTATATACATCCTATGTTCCATTTTCCAACTTTAAATAGTTTAAACATCATAAAGATTAAAATTTATCTTAATTTTTTTTAATAGTCTAACCCTATTAACATTTCTTCAACCTTACAACAATTTAGAGAATAATCTTGGAGTGGCTTAATCTTCTAAATAATGTAAGTCTTGTTTTTTAAATATCACAAATATTTTGGTGAGTGTCAAAAAACTTTAGATGGGGGCTCGGCTCCCTAAATTCTTTAAAAAGATGTGGTTTTTGTTTAAACAGGTGGTGGGTGTCCACATTTTGTCGGCCTCTTAGATAAAAAAGGTTAATACACTGTGTGTATTTAAAACAATTATATATACATTCTATTCACTAATTATTTTAATAGCAGTTGTAACAGACGTTGGTATTATTTTTCAAACCAACTGGAAAAGGCTAACAGCTAGTTGATACAGGTGGTTCATTATTTATTCCATCAGGGGTGCTCAAATACGGCTCTCAAATTGTTAAATACAAGTTGAAAGATTAAAAAAAAATGAATTCATATTTATTTAAAAACGCAACGTACCTACCTATTTAAAATAAAATAAAAATAAATATTTCTTCTTTTCCCACTAAGGCGTCAACAATAAAATTACTTAGGTGCGTATTGTTAATCAGCCATGATGCCATGATGGAAATGTGTCGCAGCGTTATCGTCGCTATACGTCGTTTAGTAATATAAATAACATAAGGCGTATCGAAATATTTTATCGTTTTGCACGAACACTAAGTGAACATTATCCATCACCAATATCAATTTGGTAGTTTGTTGCTTTTGAGTTTATCGTGTTGTGTGCTTTGCAGTTCATAATAAAAAAATCGACTACGAACATCATAATTTTTGAGATCAGAGGAAAAAACGATTACTTATATTATGATAAAATTATTAACTAATATAGTAGTAACTAGTAGATTATGTATAGTAAAAAATGTGATTAAACGTGTCTAATAATACCTATGTTAGTTTATGTTAATATATTCGTTTATTAAGTCTCGAAGAAGAAACTTTAAATTCTTATGGCATATACCTATTACCTATACTAATACACTTTTTGCAGTGCTGTAGTCCTAAAAAAGGCAGAGGGTATACTATGAGTTGTAATATTAAACATTTATACTATCATTAGGTATCATGTCTTAAAGTAGCTAAAACGCATAATCGTCTAACCGAATACCATGGTAGAGGGTAAATAACACAACGCACTTACATTAATTGTACAAATTAAAATTAAAATTAAAACTAAACATTTTTTTTTTTATTGAAGTCTGACCGAATACTTTGGTAGAGAGTAAATAACAAAACACACATACATTAATTGTATAAATTAAAAATTTAAACTAAACATTTTTTTTTTAATAAATTTATTGAAAAATATCCCATAAATGTTGTCTGGATTCCGATTTTGTTAAATTATTTCTTTTCAATCTTGATTGGTTGTCATCAGCTGAGCGATGGTCTTCTAGCCACGATCTTACGTACATTTCTGGGTTGAACACTTCAATAGGAGGTCCGTTACTTTTAATAAACATTAAACTTGATACGTTTGAAATTAAAAGTGATGCCCTCAAATTTGTAATAATATTATTCATAAGGCTAAAACCTCTTTCGCACTCAGCTGTCGAACATGGTAATGATGCGATTGTATTTAAAATGGGTTTAAAATTATCTGGTATCAGTTCATTATTTTCTATAAAGGCTTGAACAGCTTGTATTTCATCAACATCAAAACGCCTACAAATTCTTCGTAATTCTAATTCTCCATATCTAATACTTCCACTACTTCCAATTTTTATGTTATTTAGATCTAGTGCTGAAATATCACTAAGTAATTATGTTTTATACAAATTGTCTATCTTAACATTCTTAGTTTTTCTATCAAAAATATTAATAATAATCTAATGACTTTTATCTTTATATTATTTGGTAATTTCACTACAACATAGGGTATACGACCTTAATCAGAAGGTATACGGAGTTTATTAGAAATAACCAGAAAGTATACGGCGTATACCGCCGTATACCCTCCACTACAGCACTGACTTTTTGTAAGGCTTTCGGTAAGAAAAGATTGATCACCACCACTGCATATTTATTCGATTGGAAAATTACCAATTTCACTATATAGTTCAGAAAAATATTTTTTTTAAAATATCAAATTTTTAACTATAGATACAACTACGAACACACCTTTGATATTATTATATCAGTGAACAACTAAAGTCAACAGCAGGGCTCACCAAATGGCGGCCCGCGAATGCAAAATTAACCGGACCGCAGACTGAAAGCCAATAATTTAATACGTAATTATTATCAAGGGTGGCTGTTGTAATAATAAATGTTGCAGGCGATTTCTTATCTTTGTACATTATTACTGCTTTATTAGGTTTTTTCGGCTGCAACAAATATTATACTAGCTGTGAAGCATATCTTATCTTCTCGGTTTTTTTATTTATTTGAAATTTCATTACGACATTTAAAATATTTTTGGCAACCGGCATATTATAATAAATATTATGTACTTTGAATTTGTATGGCCCGCGAGAATTTTTTGAATTCTTAATGTGGCCCGCGGAAAATATTAATTGGTGACCCCTGGTCTACAGTATATAATGGCGGCATAATATAGTATTTATACATAAAAACAACAACAATATAATATTTATCTAAATACCTACTCTAAGGCGTATATAATATATAATATATTACGTTAACGATCGAACGGACAGTTTGACTATTATTCGACCATTTGAGCATAACTATATAATAATACATACACTTTAAGTGAACATAAAAAAATGATAATATAATGATATAGCAGCAATCGTGTACGTTTAGTTGAGAAACAAAGAATATAAGATTTAACGGGAAAATTAAGCCGTAAATCACACGATTTAGTCCCCAACCGTATATATATAGGTAGGCACAGGCAGACCATATAACTGTGCGGCGGTTTTCTGTTTCTTATCCTTAGTCCTCAGTCCTTACCCTGTGATGCAATAAAATGGGAAATAATTTATGAGAATGTATTATAACAATGGGGTAATTATGCGTTTTGAATTTTATTGAAAAGTAATAAGTGATAGTAGGTAGGTACATATAATAGGTAATAATATAAGCTTATCGCTAATAACGATTTTGAAAATGGATGATTAAAAAACAACTTTTTTTTTCGTTATAAGTTTTTTCATTTTTAAATGACAGCTTGCATTTTTAATTTCATACTTCGAAGAAGAAATAAATTGGAAATAAATTTCAGTACACTTCATCATGTAAATCGAATTTTGAATCAGTATTATTTTGTTTTTTATTCAAGTAAGGTTTTTAAAAATGTTATTTGAAATCTTAAAATAAAGAAAATAACGTATAATAAATAATAATACATACATATATAATAATACATAATAAGTATACAGTTTTCAAATAATAACCTTTACCTAATATAAGAACATTTTAAATATCATACAGAGTGATCCAGTTAAAGGCAAACACGTGTTATATCGAAATGTATATTATAACGTTTATTAAATTTTTTTTTTCACATAATTTGAAATCATTACAATACATTTTTCATAAAAGATGTTTTCCTAAATTTTTCAATATTATAATTTTTAAGTTGTTTATTATTTTATCTAATAAACAATATGTATTTTTTTAGGTCATACAATTTTTCTAAGAATTTAAATGTAAAAAAATCACATTTCGAATGAGTAGTATTTATATAATACATAGTAATGAATATAAACCATATAGGGCCAGAATGTGTATGACTTTATTTTTTTTTCTATTTATCGTGCACATTGTAGCTGACCAATCATTAATCAGTTTGGTAAAAATCCATATAACATTGAAGTAATGCAATTATATTACATACCTCAATACCTGTTACATTTATTTTGCATATTTTTATGCATTTATTTTTAACACGATGACTGCCACGAGACCACCAGCGACCTAGAACGAATAAATATTTTAATTTCAAAGATGGTATTTTTACAGTTGTTACCTACAAGCTACAAGAAAAAAATAGGAATATTCAGTATAATAATAACACTATAATAATAATAAAAATAAAAATTCAATGATCTAATTAATTAGTTCTTCTTAGGTAATTCTATATAGTTTAAAATATTTATATACATTTTGCCAAGTATAGTTTAGTAGTTTTAACTATGATAATAATGCAAAAAGAAAAGTACCTTCCTATATATTGTAAAGTAACATTAATAGTTTCAAATAAAGAATATTTCTAAGAGACAATAAATAATTATATCCTTAAAGAAATCGGTATCAATAACAGAGTTACCATTATGACTCATAACTCATAAGTACGTTTTCTGTTAAGAATTAAATGTAATTTAATGAAATATTTTCTATATTAAACAATTTTTCTGTCTTGTTTGAATATATAACTTATTTTATGATTAATATTTTCTAATAATATTGGACATACAATCAAATTATTTATAATAACTTAAACAAAAATAGTATATAGTTAAAAATTATCTTCTTTATTTTAAACTGGAGATAGCCGGTATATTCAAAGAACTTAAGATTTCCTCGTAACCTACTGCAGAATGTCTTATCCTAAATGACAACGAAAATAAGGAAATCTCAGAAAATTACATATAATATTACAGTGCATGTCGTAAGACTGTAAGACCAAAAAACATTAAATAAATAAACTGTATAAGGATGTATTATTTCGTCATTATAATACTGATTACTCTACTAATATATATAATACTATTATATTATTTTATACCGTTCCGCTTGAAAATAGAAGGAATAAAACTGAATAAACATACGCTTTTTAGCTCCGGTGTATTGAACTCTGGGTAGGTATATTATATTATGAATAATTTGTTATATACTTTAGTGCTCGTTCTAATGTTCAAATCGACAAACGAACGGTATGATGATTAATGACGCGTATTGTTGTGTACAATATTCAGTCAGTCGATTATGGTTCTAAAAAAACGCTAAAAAAATCATAATAATAAATTAAACGAATGACATTTTCTTCCAGTATTATACACCGTCGACAATAATTATTAACGTACAAACGTGAGTACACATTATTTTACCACGTACTTGCTGTAAAATGAAAAAAAACAACCAATATTAAGTGATCTATGAAGTGATCGCCACCTGCCCACCTATCTCTCCTTTCAAAAGACTTTCAAATAAAGGTGAAGCTGTATATTATTATTTACTTTTACATCGCATTTTCTTTTCACGACACATCAATCAACATCAAACAACTTCGATAGACTGAGAATGTTCCTTCGTCATAATTAATATTTACCCCGATAAAAATGGTCAATTTTCGAGTTCGTTATGAAATATTAAAAATTAAATATATGTATATTTAATAGGATTTAATAGTTAGTAACACGTGAAACGCTAAAAGTATAATAATATACTATATTATAAAATCACCGCATATCCCCAATTTTTGGAATAATTCCCTTTATTTTATCGTATTTATTGGATCATAAAAGTAAAAGTAGGTCAGTTACATCGTACATGTTTATCAATTTAGTGGATGAAAAAAAAAGTATAATAGGTATAATTATATATTTTTCGATGTTGAGATTAGGTAGTTTGGCTATTTTGGTAGATCACGTACATCAAACTAATTTAAAACTTCCATTTGTGCAAAATAGCATCTCTGCTATATATATAATAATAGGTAGGTATATACATAAGTTTAAATTTGTATACTCGTAAAAACGCGTATATTAAATTCGATTACACATCATCGATAATAATTACAGAGAATGAATAATATATACTACAAAATAATAACAGTAAATCACACGTAATAAATGCGAGTACCTACAGAAAACAGAAAAGAACTAAGAGACCTTGAAAATAAAATCTAATAAATAGACAATTAGCAATGGCATGGAAAAGTTAACACATCCCCTTCAAAAAATAAATATAGGTATTCATATTATATATCCCTTAAACGTAAGAATTGAATTGAAAATGTTGTTACAAAAAAATATATAAATAATTTATCTAAGATAACCATTTTATATAAAAATAGGTAGGTAAAATTTTTTTTCTAGACCATTTAAAACGTGGACCATAAGGGAGGTAGATATTCATGTAAAGGGATTCTCACTTCAATTTTTTCCTTCAATAATGAATTTGTTCCTTATTTTCGGAATATTTGTGCACATTAATGGATTATATTTTAATTTACTTAGGTATTATATACCATCTAAAGAGTGTCATCACTGCCGTGTGAATTATCTTTTTTACTGTAAATTGCTATGCAGTTGATTTTTTGAAAATATTGATTTGTCATTTGTATCTAGTTCAAATTTCAAACGAGTAGTTTCTGAGTTATTATTATAAAATGTACCAAAAATAACAGCCCTTAAAAATGGTTTTACAAAATTATAAAATATATTATATTGAATCTAGTATTTATTATGATCGGAAAATTTGTAGAAATTACACCATTTTTATAGATAAATATAATTAACCATAGTAATATGTTCGAATTACTGAGTAGTCTTAATATATTATTCCAAACGAACATATCTCGGTGTAGAAGGTATCATACTAATATATTATATACAAACCGAGAACCGACTGTACATAACTACTAAATACATAGGTACATAATATTATATTGTACGCATATCATGCGGGACACCTGATGCACGTTTTCACAGGTGGTTTATGGTTTACGCCTGTAACGATAGGTATGTAATATATATTATATACAGATACGTCGAGTGAGTATATAGGTACACAAAAAAATCGTACCCTCGTTTTTTAAACAATGTAAGTTGTACATCGCTACTATTATATATTTATATTTTATATGTTAGTATGTTACCTACCTGCCGTGGTGATGTTTGCTCACATTTGACTTCTGAACATCATAATGACAAGGGCGGCCGACAAACCGGAATATGTTTTTTTTTCTTCAAATTGTAACAGCCATTATACAAGCACCTGGAATAATAATGTCATATATATTGTACAGGTATTGTATAGAACTCGAAAAAACCGAACAAATGTTTTTTTTTTAATTCGATAACTGACACTGCGGTCGAGTCTTCAAACATATAATCAGTGGTGTTCCCTCATATATGGTAACCTACTCCATGTACGCCGTATTCTTTCAATATATTTTTTAAAAATCAATGTTATACTGCTTATAGTGTATACTCTCGAATCTCAATGAATTTACGAAAAAAAACTTTAGTACTACCATAGTACCATAAGTATATAACTTCCTGAATAATTAGTAGAACGCATACAATAATGTTTATTTTCAAAAATGTATATAGGTCATAGGTACTATGTATTATATATGTATGTCTTAAGAGGACCAGGGCGCATCAAGGGGGGGGGCAAAAGGAGCAGTTGCTCCAGGCGGCACTGCGGCAGGGGCGGCAAAAAAAAGTCGATAATGTTATTTGTAATATAATAAAAATAAAATATTTAGTAGAATAAATATTAATTATTTTAGTTTAAGAATTTACGATGTCAATTGTCGGAATATTTAAT
Source organism: Nasonovia ribisnigri (assembly GCA_027563435.1). Taxonomy (NCBI): domain Eukaryota; kingdom Metazoa; phylum Arthropoda; class Insecta; order Hemiptera; family Aphididae; genus Nasonovia; species Nasonovia ribisnigri. Next base: position 8,970 of record JANEHU010003290.1, on the reverse strand, counting down.
ATCGTAATGGAATCTAATATTAGAACAATAGTACTTATTAGTTATTACCTAATTGGGAGAGAACTCTGTTTATGGACTTTATTTTTGTAATACCTAGTACCTACGTGGCTACGTACTAATCATACTATTTTTAGTATTATCACTATTCACTATATAATATATAATATTATATTATATTATATTGACATGTTATAACCGCCGCCGGGGCACGAAGCTACCCGCATACGATATTGCTATGTACCATTGACCATTGTACATTTGTACCTACTACTGCAGTACCTACTGCGAATCTGTAGCTTGTTCGATTATAATATTCAATTCAATAAACTTTTATCGTTATAATAATAGCATAGTCTTGACAGACGAGTAGTCAGTAGTAGACGATCTCGACAGGGTAGTCAGTGTAGTGATGACTTACTGTTGTGTTTATTAATCACGTGTTATACTAATAAACTGTACGATAAAAATATTTTTAAAATGCCTAATAACTTAAAACGTATAAGGTTAAGCGGTTCCCAATATAAACGAATATCGAAAGCAAAAAAAGAACGTGAAGAACAATTAAACAAAAAAACCAAGAAATTAGATAACTATTTTAAGTTAAATTAAGTGTACATTTTATAACTATTGTTTTAATTGTATTTTTACAAAGTAACTGATTATTTAATTATATAAATATAATACTACCAATTGGTCTCAATTGGAACGCTTTTTAAAGTTTTTTAGTAATTTCTAAAATTAAATTAGTAGGTTTATATTATATTATTGTATATTTTATTTCTCCTATATCCTAATTTTAACTGATCATACATAATATAATATTTGTATGGGTAATATTTAATCTTTAGATATATTTAATCTTTAATCTTTTAGATCTTTTAAATTTTAGATTATGAGGCCATCCTCAGATAGTATACCTAGTCATTTATCATTAAAATAATTCATAGCTATTAGCTAGGTATAGAATATACCAGATACCACGAGACATCTGTTTGAAATTAATAATGATATGTAGACATGTACTATACGCGTAATAATTTATTAATTTGTATAAATTGTATCTAGTTCATGTGTTAAAATATATTCTATAAGACAATAGCAAGAGTAGATAAGTAGATTAACTACTGAGTAAGTAAGCATATAGTTTTTTTGGTAGTATATTGTATACCTAACGTTTGTTCGAGCGTAGCGATAAAATTTTTTTTTGATTATTTGCTTGTAAAAAAAGGCGTATACTAGATTAGGGGCGGCATATTTATATTTGCTCCCCCATACATTGTCCCTTAATACGGCCCTGAGAGGACACACCCGCATGTGTTGTCTTCGTCTTACAAACGTGTAACATACCAAATTTACGCTCTGAAATTCAAGTTTTATGCCGTTGGCTTAAAAATTAGAGTGAATTGACGTATTATGAAACTTGATGGTAAGAACATTATCTGTGTTTTGTTGGAAGTATTTTTACGATAATTCAGTTTTTAAGTGAGTTATGGGCATTTTTAATTTACATTTATTATACACGCTATAACTCACTTAAAAACAAAAATATCGTAAAAATACTTCCAACAAAACACAGATAATATTCGTACCATCAAGTTTCATAATACGTCAATTCACTCTAATTTTTAAGCCAACGGCATAAAACTTGAATTTCAGAGCATAAATTTGGTATGTTACACGTTTGTAAGACGAAGACAACACATGCGGGTGTGGCGTCCTCTTAATGTTATAAGAATAATTGTATACGTCATAATATCTGTTTATTATTAAAATTTAACAATAGTTGACAAAAATTAATCAACGGTTTTTATAAATTGTCCATATACATGCCAATACGCAATACCTATAACTGTATTATAAGAAGAAAATAATTATTTCAAAGTCTATTTTAACGACACAAAAAATATCTAATGGAACCTATATGCTTAACGAAGTTATACCTAATCAATTAATCTATATAGTATTTTCTTATAATAAAACCATCGAATACAAGAAAAAAAAATTGAATAAGATAGTTTAAATATTTAAAAAATTATATAGCTTCAGCTCTACATTAGAATGTTATATTGGTTTTATACAACTTTTGGTGACATATCTATGTCAAATATCGATATTTTTTTTTTTATCAATTTTTAAAAACTGATTACTCAAAAATCAAAATCATTACAAGGATTTTCCAGAATAAAATCAAAACTCCTTGTTATCATGTTTATTCCAATAAAAAATAAAATCCTTTCTAAATTGTTTGTTAAACCCTTAAAACCCCTAAAGAATGTCATGTCTTGGTGATATTAACTTTTTTATCAAGTGAGAAACCCCGTTTTTTAATATATATTATTTAGTGGATATCTATTTTGAAAATACTGATGTACCTATCTAATTCAAAATTATACCGAGTAGTTTCTCAGTTAATAAAGTGTTTATAATAAGGATAATAGTCCTTGAAAATGTTTCTACTAAAATTTAAAATAGATTTAATATTAAATCTAGTATTTATTATACTTGGACCATTTTTAAAAATTATAAATATTGATAGATTATCTTAATTACTAAAATATTCAGATCGATATAGCCGATATATCTTACAAATCCATTATCCTATGGTCCTATTCATCCTCTTTAGCACACAAAGTTTAATAACTCGAAAACTATTCGTACGACTTTTGATTTTGATACGCCAACTTTATATCAGAAAAATTACCCTCTAAATAATTTACAGTAGTAAAGAGATGTTCTCATTTGAAAAAAAAAAAGTTTGCATCTCTATAGGACACTTCTCAAGTACCTTGAGAGTTTTAAAGTATGTTCTTTGAGTACATTTAAACATGTTAAAAATCAGATTTTGAAAAACTGCATTGTTGAAAAAAACAGAGAATGATTATACTTGGTAAACCACTCTCTATAGCATCACATCCACATGCATGTAACAGTGATGTTTACACATATCGTACTTAACATATTTTTAAGTACCTATACACCTATATTTGTTACTCATTATTGGCTTATATACCTCTGGCCCCTGTGGCCTCTGTCCTAAAGTCAAATATTTGTTGACGGATTATATATACGTGCATGTATATATGTAACATGACGTATCCTCGGCTCTCCTATAACTAAATATACTGTATATTAACTGTAGTAGGTTATTATATTATGCATGACTGAAGTTAGATACCTATCATTCTTTTAAAAATTAAAAACAATTTTAAATAGTAGTATATAGGTCCCGGCTATGGAATTATTTATTATAAATCGGTTATTAATTCGGGACTCGCGAGTTCGTGCATTTGCGCATAGCAATCTTATATTATAATAGTCATATTAAATCCTACAGCTTACAAATGTAACATATATAAAAATTATTTTTTTTGGTGACAGGATTCATTATCCATTTAAAAAATTGGCATATATATCGTGTGCCCACAAAAACAACGGTATAAAGAAAAAGTGAAGTTGTTGCGCATACTCGAAATACAAGAGTTATAAATTTCCAAGTTATGGGAATTTACGATCCAATAGTTTAGTCTCATGTCCCGAAAACAGAATTAAAAACATGTGTAGGGTACTGATAGTAATATAAGAAACTGAGTTATAGCAGAGTGTGCCCTGTTTTTAAGGACACGTGGTACATTGGTACGATCATGCCAATTTCTTTACATATAAAGAGCACATTTAGGTAAATTTTAAATGTTATTTTTATTCAATTTTTAATAGTTTAGATGTAGGTAATTAACAATTTTTCTCAATGTATAAAATAAAAAAATTTTTAATTTTTAAAAATACTATCTATATTTTACAATGTACAATACGCTCGCAGACTGTTGTAAATGATTCAAAATAATATGTTAAATCATTGATTAATGATTATACATAGTAATCAATAGAATAATGGTTGACACGCAATAGGGCCAGTAAAAATGATTATAAATAAATGAAAGTACAACAATTAATACAATACACTATTTATGTCTGTTTGAAATCAAAAATATAGGAAATAAGGATGAGATTAAGTTTTGGTTTATAAATTTAAAAAAATAATAAGTATAATTTTTTTTCTTTAGATTTATGAGTTTTAATTGCATGGTTAAAAGTTTGCATTATATTATTTAAATGCTTATTTGAGCACTTTTAGAAGAATAGTTGCATATTATACACAATATATATCTAGGTATACCTACTATTTAATAATTTTTTAGTGCACGAAATTACGAGTCCAGCTTATAAATTATTTTATTTACCTTCTAACATTATTGTGCTGTACACGGTATAACCTACCAATATATCGAAGTATTTTCCATATAATTTTCGCTAGGTATTATTATTTTCGAATAAAGCAACGAAATCACGTATTATTACCATAATATCTCTTTACAAAAAAAAAAAAAAAAACAATGACCTAAGGCCGCCCGCACTGCCAAACTATATTTTACTTTTTGTACCTAAATAATAATAAATTAACTATCCGTATATATTATAGATTATAATATATATAGACTGGTGAGAGGTAAATATGCGTGGTAAATATATCCGCGTTTCATTGTTTCAGACACGATATTATAATAATATTTATTCATAGCTAGGGAGTATGATAATACTGTGGAAGAACAAAAATGAACATTATCGTTTTCGTCGCAATATAATAATAATATAGAATGAAAATAATAATATGCCAATGCGCGATTACTATCTAAAATACACAGTGTATGCACGTCGATACTTCATTCATATTATGCACATCACGATATACCATTATATTATATTTCGTAGACGAAACAACAATAATAATATAATTATCGTATATTACCTATATATTTTTCAAATTTATCGCAGTAATTAAGTGTGAAATACGTGTGCAGCATGTTTATTATGGTAGCATAATAATATGTAAAGGTATATAGGTACGGTCGAATGACTAACCTAGGCTATTACCTATATAGTATTTATATCAACAAATTGTTAGGGTTTGAGTTCAAAAAGATATTTGATGCATACAAAAAATATTAAAAACGTGCATATAATAGGCATTATTATAGGTATTTATTATTTATGCAAACAAAAGTTAAAAAATATACTAATTTAATAAACAAAAAATATTTATAGTAATGTCTTAACATCTTTGAAAAAAAAAATGAGCGACATAGTGTATTATAAAAAATATTGGTCAATATTTACAATATTATAAGGTAAATATTGTTTATTTTGAAAAAAAATGTAATTAATGTTCGATTTAAATGTCAAGAAACTATACATTTATTAGGTATATATTATTATTTAACTTGTTTATTATTTACTTTTTTACAATGTAATAACAAATTACTATAACTTTGAAATGAGTACCACCTATATAGATGCGTATATATAATATATAGTTACAAACATGAAGTCTTATAAAATAATAGGTTTTCGAATTATTGAATTGAAATCTTCAGTGGATGTCACATTATGTCAGGTTAGGCAGTAGGTATATATACATATATAATACATTGATACTTAATAAAAAAAAAAATATTCTACAAAAACTTCTGAATATTTTTAATGCATTTTTCTTAAAAAAAATTACTGATGATAATATATATTATGAATTTATACTTTAATAAAGTAATACGTTTTTTGACATTTTAGATTCTGAGCGGAGCGATGAATGTATTGGTTTTACAATGATGTGTGTTTTTTTTTTTATTTTTTTTTTAGTTTTATTTTAGATTCTGAGCGAAGCGATGAATGTATTGGTTTTACAATGATGTGTGTTTTTTTTTTTATTTTTTTTTTATTTTTTTTTTATTTTTTTTTTATTTTTTTTTATTTTTTTTTTTATTTTTTTTTTTATTTTTGTGTCTGTCATCACGTTTAAGGACAGAAAAAATGCTTCGATTTTCTTCAATAGTACCTTTTCTGATAGGAAAGTGAATCTAGTTGGTACTTTGGGGTCAAAAGTCAAAATTTCCCAGTAGTTTTCATGAGCGCCTGGAAAAACAAATGAAAAATTAAGGGAAAACGGGAATTTTTACGGAAAACCAATTTTCGACAAAATCGATTTTGGTTTTTGGTATAACTCTAAAAGAAATGACCGTAGAGACATGAAATTTTGACCGAATGTTTATATAAGCATTTTCTACACACCGTATCATTTTCAAAATATTCTGACTTATTTTGAGCTGTTAACGGACATTTTCAGTTTCCATTTTTTTTAGTTTTTTTTTCTATAAATGTCAATAAAATTTTATTTGTTGGGTAAAAAATCTTGAAAATTTAATAGTAGGCTTCTAATATATAGTTTCAAAGGCAGATGAAAAATATTAAAAATCTGTAGTCACAATTTTTTTTTTTAAGCATTTAAAGTTGAAATTTTGACAAAATACGTAAAATGACGAAAATGTGCAATTTATTTTGAGTTAGAAATTCATAAAATTTTTTCTTTTTAAATCTAAGATTTGAAAATGTAATACAAGATTCCTCATAAGTTTGCCTAATTTTATCAATAAAAAAAAGTTTAAAAGCAAGTCATAATAAATTTTTATGAGCATTTTAAGTTCATAATTTGTACAAGATTAGATATTCACTCGATTTCTCATGTAGCGATTTTCTTATTTGGTTGTAATTCAAAAACGAATAATTGTAGATGCATGAAAATTTCACTAAATGTTTATATTCTCATTTTCTATACACCATTCAATTTTGAAAATATTTTGATTTGTTTTGAGCTGTTTACAGACATTTTTAGTTTTCAATTTTTTAGTTTTTTTTTTTATAATTGTCAATAAAATTTTATTTGGTGGGCCAAAAAGTCTGAAAATTTAATACAAGCTTTTTTATATATTGTTACAATATCAGTTGAAAAATTTTAAAAATACATAGGCACGATTTTTTTTATAAGCATTTAAAGTTCGAATTTTGACAAAATTTGTCAAAATCTCGAAAATTATAAATCATTGTAATTAAAAAATTATAAAATGTTCAGTTTTTATAACTAAGTGTTGAAAATTTAAAACAAAAATTCTCATAAATAAATCATACTGTAACCAAAAAATCTAAAAAATATATCAACATATTTATTTTTTACAGACATTTTAATTTCAAATTTAGACAAAATTTCATATTTAAACCAAGAATAATGATTTTAGTTATTTTGATATAATTTAAAAATATTATTTGTTGGTATATGCAACTTTTAGAATATATTGTTATATTTTATATACACGCAATGGCATTTTAAAATATAATTTTTTTGAGAAAAATGAATTTAACCAACTATAGTAAATACTAATGCCTATAATACTAAAATTAATTACTTTATTCACAATAATATCATCAAATACATTTAGACTTAGTAAGATATTATAGACTGACTGACCGTCTTCGCTCAGAATCGTTTTTCTTATTCAATGATATTATATCATTGGATAAAAATCTAACACAATCCATTACAGTGACTCACTTGTAACCTACTGTACAGCAGAGCGACATACACTTACCCGCCCTTTTTTTATTTTTTTTTGTGTCTGTCATCACGTTTTGGGACAGTAAAAGTGCTTAGATTTTCTTCAATAGTACCTTTTCTGATAGGAAAGTGAATCTAGTTGGTACTTTGGGGGTCAAAAGTCAAAATTTCCCAGTAGTTTTCATGAGCGCCTGGAAAAACAAATGAAAAATTTTGGGAAAAACGGGAATTTTTACGGAAAACCAATTTTCGACAAAATCTGTTTTTGGTATAACTCTAAAAGAAATGACCGCAGAGACATGAAATTTTGACCGAATGTCTATATAAGCATTTTCTACACACCATAGCATTTTCAAAATATTCTGACTTATTTTGAGCTGCTAACGGATATTTTCAGTTTCCAATTTTTTTAGTTTTTAGATTCTGAGCGGAGCGATGAATGTATTGGTTTTACAATGATGTGTGTTTTTTTTTTTATTTTTTTTTTTATTTTTTTAGATTCTGAGCGAAGCGATGAATGTATTGGTTTTACAATGATGTGTGTTTTTTTTTTTATTTTTTTTTTTATTTTTTTTTTTATTTTTTTTTTTATTTTTGTGTCTGTCATCACGTTTTAGGACAGAAAAAATGCTTCGATTTTCTTCAATAGTACCTTTTCTGATAGGAAAGTGAATCTAGTTGGTACTTTGGGGGTCAAAAGTCAAAATTTCCCAGTAGTTTTCATGAGCGCCTGGAAAAACAAATGAAAAATTATGGGAAAAACGGGAATTTTTACGGAAAACCAATTTTCGACAAAATCGATTTTGGTTTTTGGTATAACTCTAAAAGAAATGACCGTAGACATGAAATTTTGACCGAATGTTTATATAAGCATTTTCTACACACCATAGCATTTTCAAAATATTCTGACTTATTTTGAGCTGTTAACGGACATTTTCAGTTTACAATTTTTTTAGTTTTTTTCTATAAATGTCATTAAAATTTTATTCGTTGGGTAAAAATCTTGAAAATTTAATAGTAGGCTTCTTCTAATATATAGTTTCAAAGGCAGATGTAAAATATTAAAATCCGTGGTCACAATTTTTTTTGAAAAAGGTAATCAAAGTTCAAATTTTGACAAAATACGTAAAAATGACGAAAATGTGTAATTTATTTTGAGTTAGAAATTCATAAAAATTTTTCTTTTTAAATCTAAGATTTGAAAATGTAATACAAGATTCCTCATAAGTTTGCCTAATTTTATCAATAAAAAAAAGTTTAAAAGCAAGTCATAATAAATTTTTATGAGCATTTTAAGTTCAAATTTGTACAACATAGGATATTCACTCGATTTCTCATGTAGCGTTTTTCTTATTTGGTTGTAATTCAAAAACGAATAACTGTAGATGCATGAAAATTTCACTAAATGTTTATATTCTCATTTTCTATACACCATTCAATTTTGAAATATTTTGATTTGTTTTGAGCTGTTTACAGACATTTTTAGTTTTCAATTTTTTTAGTTTTTTTTTTTATAATTGTCAATAAAATTA
>JANEHU010003288.1:0-33193 GCA_027563435.1 Nasonovia ribisnigri | reverse complement strand
TGATGAAGTCAACATAGTCAAAAATATCAATGATGCGCCGTTGCGTTGGTAATTGGAAGTTATACATTTTCATAAAATTAGATTGACGACGAATACTATATGAACGTGGGTAATTCATAATATATATTAATTGTATGAACCTACAGCATTGCTGTAGTTATTAACAAAACAGTATGGTATGAATACTGATGGATCATGGATGTATAAATGTGACTTGTTACTGTTGCAATTGCTTGTCCTGTAGTTTAAACATCTATGATTTTTACTGACTATACTTTCCGGTTACTTGTTTTTTTTTCAAAATGTTATTTTATATATTATTATGTGCTCAGGATGATGACAATGAAAAAGATGCGTAAAGAAAATTTGATGTCGACCGATTGAAGCATTCGGATTTATATTACGCATAAACAGTTAACAGACTGACAGAATTATTATTATAAATATAGGTAAATACATAGTTATTTACTGTACACAGCTATACTTGTATACATAAGTATACAAAATTGATTTTGTATCACGCAAATAATTATAAGCCTTTATTTATAAAAAAAACATTTATGCAAAATATACAATACGATTTTTCTAAACCTATGAATGTTATATATTTGATGTACCTCCCTATCCAAAAATATAACTCTTTTAGTCTTTTCCATCAAAACTATCCTTGTATATATATAGTGTTAACCATATGAATATTGAATATATTAGTCTAGCTGGACTATAATACCTCCATATTATACAGTATTGACTGTAGCTGACGTAGGTACTATATATTCAAAATATATTTATACTTTACGTAGGTGTGTTAATTATAACTTTACTATATAAGTATAACCTAACCTAACCTTTGGTGATCGATTTGATGGCCTTGGCAGATTGGACTTGTCCAACGACGACGATGTTCATGGATAATTTTTCTGCGCCCATTTTTAGTTTTTGGTTTGTACTTGAGAATGAAAATGAAAACTCAAAATGGAAAATAAAATATTATTAATTTGAAATCAAAATGAAACAATTACTCGAAATCAAAATCTCGGACTCCTTTATATACAATCTCACAGACCTATTCAAAGCGAGGCGGTGTCCTGATTCGTGGCGTGATAATATTGTAATATGACAAGGATTGTTTATTTACAAGACATTGAATACATTATAATATCTAAACCGTACTGTTGCAAATTATAGCTAACAAAGTTCACATATATACTGTTAGATTTAAATTTTTAAGTATTGTCCATCTTAGGCACTTCTTTTACAAATTATTAACAGGAATACTTTACAAAATGATTAGTAAAACTTGTAAAAAGAAAAGATTCTGCACTTTAACAAAATATTTGTATCGTTTGTAGACAATTAGCTAGGTAGTTCATTAATAATTCTATATTATATGTGCCTTAAAAAGATTGTATAAAAATTATATTATAATATAAACTGGTTAGTCGTGGAAAAATGTCCATCAAAATCGGTAGACATTATATGATATAAGTTATCTGAAAATAATCCTATTGAATCGCGTTAGCAACCAGATATACATCTATTTGCATTTACGATCTTTTTTATTTAGCTCATATTGATAGACTACAATATTATATTGTATATAATTACAATAATTACCTATAAGTACACTGTGGTACCTTCATAGATATGTAACCTCCCAGTGGAAATAATTCGTCATGAAAACAATTTTTTATTATTTTTATTTATTCGTATCAGGAGCTGATCCAGTAAATTTTAACAGGGAGTGCTCAAAAAAAAAAATTGTTACACTTTTCTATTTATTTAAATTACTATTTACTATTTGATTTATTGGTGCTAACTTTTTTTAATACATCAGTATTTATTAAATATAAACTTAAAAATAACACTATAATATCTTACATATATTTTAACTGTAATTTTCTTAATAGTTTTTTACTGAATTCTTCAATAACTTCCTCTGGTGTAATTTTAATATCCTTACGAATTTCGTATGACATACCTATTTTATAATTAATACAAACGCAATAATTTATTATTTAGACTAAAATGTAATACCTGGATACATATTTTCTTTGTTTCATACGATAAAAAAATTTTAAAAATGTTAATTTTCAAACCGATGACTACACACTTTAAGAAATAATAAACATTTTTTTATATTTTTCATAGAAATTAATTATTTCATAAACATTACAACGCTACATTTTTCATTGAATGTCTAAAAAATGATTTTAAAATACCATATAAATGCTATTATAGTCGTTATTCAAATGTTTAAATATTGCTTAAGAAGGTTTTATAAAACATTGTTTTTAAACATCAATATGTACCAAAGTTATCACAATAAGGATAACAATAACTGCACACTATTTTATCTTTGAAATTAAATCCAATAGTAACAGAGACATATAAACTGTGATAACTGATAAGTGATAACAACTTAGAATGGAACAAATAAAGAATAAATAATTTTAATGACTGAAGTGACTGATTTATTTTGCAATTCCAATACACATTATTATAATTAAAAATAAATTATAAAATTATGTACTGTTTGGGCTATGGCATTTTTAAGTTTGAGATTGATGCGGGCTTGAATTAGCAGTTCTGAAACAAAACAAAAAATAGTCGATTAGTACAATATACTAGCTAATGTATTATTTTCTACTTGGTAGAATTAAATCATCAATTCTAATGGGATTAAAAAATTCCATTACAGTTTACAGAGTTGTAAAAAATATTATTAAAATCGTATTTAAATAAAGATAAGAATACGTCGATTCAGAAAGTATTTAAAATACATTTCAAAGACTTTTCAGTTTTAAGAAATATATTTAAGAACTATTGTGTATTTGTACTATAATACTTGGCACATATTTTTAAATTTAAATTGTATTTATTTAACTGTACAAGTAGCCAAGTAGGAAAATTAATTATGTGTTTAATCATTACTCATTTAAAAGTATTGACATAAAATTATTTGATTTTCGAATACAATTATTACACACTAAAAGTACTTACAAATACTTAATTTACAAAAGTATGTACTATTAAGTAATACTATGAATGTTTTTAAATACATTTACAAAAATACTTTACAACACTTATAGACTATTATGCCTATACTGTTTGCGAAATAAAAGTTTTGAGACTTTTATCAAAAGATTAAAAATTTAGGAAGTTATGATTGCAAATTATAAAAAATAGGTTGTTTATATAAAATCTATCCTAATTAAATTTGATGTAACAATAAAATATTGAACAAAATTATAAAAGCACTTATTATTTAGTAATAATTTAAAAAAAAAATTGTATATATGAAATTATGTATGCGATATAAAAATGAATTGCACTAATGATTTAATTTATATACCTTGTCAAAAATTAAATAAACATGCCAGTTTACGCATGTACACACTATTAAAAGAAAATTGAAACACGATAACAATATCGAAAAAATACAATCAAAATTAAAAAATCACAGAATTGTTAACTCACCATCAATTGGTTGGTGGCTGGGGTGGCTTTGGCGATCGATTTGATGGCCTTGGCAGATTGGACTTGTCCGACGACGACGATGTTCATGATTACTTTTTCAGCGCCCATTTTTGGTTTTGGTTGGTTTTTTGAGGAGTAAAGTGGAATACTATACAAGTAGACAAAAATAAAAATATATAAAACACGAATAATTTAAAATAATATAAAAACGTGAAAATATTATTTTCCGTCTGGTATATACTCACTTATAGGATTATATTTGCACAAAAATTACGTTATGCCGTAACGAAGCATCAATACGTCCTTTTATACAGTGGCGGAGACTTTCGTTTAATGTGGAGTGGCGTTGTGGCGTGATTAGAACTCTCAACGGTGATTCGTGAAACTGATGTTGTACGTCGGACGACGTCAAATCTCGTATTTTCCTATTTTTCTTTGAAAACATATCTATTGTGTATTGTTTAGGCGGATCAAATTTAATAGAAACTTCATCTAAAATACATCACTAAATAGTTTTGAACATTGTGTTTTTGTATATTCCAATTTTGTTAACGTCTACAACTTACAAGCGAAGTTAGCCTTAATCATAAAAATATTTATTAAGCTCTAAAAATATAGTTTAATTTACAAAGTAGTCCACCAAAAATAATTACTTTTTATGTTCTAGGGCTTGAAAAAAATTTTAAAATCCAATTTTAGATATCGTTAAACATCGTTAAAAATCATCAAATAAATAAAATGATATCAAACAATTTTTATTAGTATTCAAATTTCAAATTGAAATCGAAAACAATTAAAATCGATAATTGATACCAAAATAATTGTTAATAATTTTGTTTAAGTTTAGTCAATAAAAGGTTAATTCATATTATTAATTATTATAAAATTCTATTTTTGCTATTGTTATACAGGGTTATTTCTTATAAAGCAACCATGTTCTATGATTTTTAAATTGTATAATAAGTTACCTGCCTATAATTAGAGATTATATATGCAAAATCTTAAATATTTATGCAATTTCAGTCGCAAACTGTGCTCTAATAAACTCCCTTAACCATAGGTGTAGCCAGGGGGTTGCAAGAAAACGATGGTGACCGGGGGAGAAGTAATGCCAATACCAGTTCCTCTTCCAGCTCTCGATAACATGAAAAAAAAGGGGGGTCGCATGATATGCCATTGCAAACCCTGAAACAATTAATTAAATACAGATTATTCTGTGTTCACCTTTACTAATCATATCGGTGATCATAGTATATTTTGTACAATATTATAAAGCTTAATTCAAAAAATATTGATAGTTTTTAGGTTTCTTAGCTCTCATAATCCTAGATAATTCAAATTTCTTCAAATAATAAACGCCCTGCTTCGAAAACCGATTATGATGTATTTCTACTTTAAAAAATATATTGTACATAATATGTAGTAACTTGATTTTTTTATAAATAATGATTATTATTTATTAATAGTGTTTCCTTATGATTGTAAATCTCAACACTCAACAGAAAACTTAATTATTTTACTCGTATGATTATATTAAAAAAATTATTATGAGGCATGTGTAGGTTTAGCGAGTAAAAAAGGGGACACTGAGTTGAATTTTGTAAGTTAAGGTTAATTTTGAGTTAGTGAGTCTGTAATATTATTGAATACTAGGCGAAGCCTCCTCACGACTTATTACTTATTGTGGTTCTTGCATACCTTAAAAAAAAGGTCTGGCTACGCCTGTGCCCTTTACTTATGAACCATGATGTTGTATTTTCCAGATTAAGAATAATATATATTTTTGCCCATAAGCACTAATGGTTTTAAAATAAAAAAAAATATTTGTAAAAAGATAAACTAATATGATTTCCACTGAGGTCACATATCTATGTAGGTACCAGGGCAGATTGTACTTATATACTTATTGTCATAGTCAAATATAATATTGTCCATCAGTATGGATTAAGGGCTAAATAAAAAATATCATAAATGCAAATAAATGTATATCTGATTACTAATGATACACATACAATACGGTTATTTTCAGATAACTAACATAATATTATGTCCAACGGTTTTGATGGACATTTTTTCATGACTAACCAGTGTATAAAAAGTACTTTTATATAAAACATTTTTAAGGCACAGATAATGTAGAATGATTACCTGATGAATAACCTGTCTACAAACGATACAAATATTTTGTTATAGTTCATAATCTTTTCTTTTTACAAGTTTTACTAATCATATTTTCTATAACGTGTATTTTTTTAAATATATTTTACATTTTTACTAATAATGAATTATTTTGTGAAGTATTCTTGTTAATAATTTGTAGTATGAACTATTAAGTGCCTGAGAGTCACTACATCATTTAAAAATTTAAAAATTTAAATTTAACAGTATGCGAACTTTGTAAGCTATATTATGCAACGGTACGTGCTTAGATATTTATTCAATGGATTTTAAATAATCAATCCTTGTAATAATACAATGATCACGACACGATACCATCCCACTTTAAATAGGTCCGCGGGATTATATATAAAAGAGTCCGAGATCTCGATTTTAATCTCGAGGGGGTCGGTGAGTACACTGAGTGTCAAATTTAAGAACCAGGAAAAATTCAAATACTCCCAATTGATTAAAATATATTTAACAGTACCTATTGTTGCTTGTTAAGTAAGTAATGTTTTGGTGCAGACAACATATTAATCAATTATAAAAATTACTGTCTACAACATAGACATATAAAATATATAATTATATAAATATTTATATACCTTTATATTTATACATCTATGGTCTGTACTTGGCAGTTAGGCGTAACAGTATTATAGCTCTATATTAATCATGCATATATTTTGACCTTTTTATTATTATTATTGCGAATAATAATTTTAAGTGGCATTTTTTAATCAATTGCAGTTCCATCTAAAATTAAAATTAAGAGATATTAAGGACATCCATTTGTATATAAATGTTCAAGCTGACAAGAAACACAAATTATGTTCTAATGGTTGGATACATATCCTTTCCGTAGTACGTAGTACTAACGGAGGTTAGAGACACGGCGTATTAAGATTAAATAAATGCAGGCCTATTTTACACAATATAATATTATTATATATATTTATTAATATGTATGCAAATGTATTATGTAGGTTAGATTAGGTTAGGTAAATGTACCATTAAATAGTTGGTACTGAAAAATATTTTCCACATTTTTATTTTCCTGATTTTAATAATTCCCGAGTTTTATATTTGTTGTGAAAAACGTATCCTTAAATTATATTTCCAGATTATAAGTGTTATTCAAATTGTTAATATCTGAAAAATATCATTCCTAAGTTTGTTTGTTACGGTTTTAAACTTCCCTAATCCTGATAGGCCCATAGGCGCAATTTCAGTTTTTATCTTGGAGGGGCTTAACATATTTAAATGAAACAGACCCGTGGGGGGCTTTGCCCTCCACACCCCCCCATTCAAGTACCAATATGGCAATTTCATTTTTTTTTCACCCACTTTCCCACATTTAATATACATATTATAAATTATAATGCATCTATTAATAAAGCTAAAAATATTTAACCTTCGTTAGAAATTGCAAATGTATCTAATATTTTATCGTTGGACAATTCATTTGATAAATCTCGTTCTATATAAATTAATGACAAATTTGTAAATCTATCTTGATTCATAGATGTTCGAAGCCAATTTTTAATCTTTCTCATTGCTGAGAATGACCTTTCACCTTTAGTAGTAGAAGCACTGAGCAGACGAGCAGTACACCACGTTTATTACAAAAACAAAATAAAATTATTGTGAAATGTGAATGATAATTATTGTTGAATATTGAACATTTTAACATTTTTAACTAATAAACCGATAACTGATAAGCAATAGCGTTATGAGTGCTTATGATTTAATCTTAGAAATTAGGATTTAATGACTGGAGTTATTGGAAAACCAAAACATATTCCAAAAATAGACTAGGTACTATCAATTTATTGACTATAATATTCAATACGGGTCTCCAGAAGGGCGGGGCATACGGTATGTATACAACATACGTGAAATAAGAATGATAAACAAGCCGATCCCGAGCAACGTACTACGCCAAAGACACTATATAGACAGTAATTTTATTGTTTTCGTAATACCATAGAACAATATAGAAGCGAAACTCGATCAGCTGATGGGTGAAGTGTTTACCTATGATCTGAAGTCCGAACATTCAAACTGTTTCCGTTTACCAACATGATGTTATACCCGTATTGAAAAACTGTTTCCGCTTAATAGGCAGGGTATTCTGCGCGGGGTCGGGTTGTTTCCAGCATAGAAAAATTGTTTCCACTGTTTACTTTTACTTTTACACGTGTGCGAATACCAGTGTCCGTCAGTGTACATAATTTTAAATCTTAATACATAAACATAAATCTTGGTAAATTAATAAGCAATTGTCGTATTGTACAAAAACTACAAAATGGTACAAATAATATCGTGATATGGTGATATTGATATGATATATTTAATTGATAACGTATGCCACGCCCATCTGGAGACCGTGTTCAAGGCCACAACCGCCTGATTTGGCCAACGCACGGAGTTTCGTACCCCTGGTAATACGGCGGGTAAATAAGGTCTAACATCATGTTGTTGTATGGGTTTTAAAAATTTTTTTCAAACGACGATTACGGTATTATGTATATTAGATAATTAATGAAGGATTTAATACTTCAATTTAAATATAAATTTTTGGAGGGGCTAAGCCCCTCCAAGTCCCCCCCTAATTGCGCCTATGCTGATAGCCCTACAAATGAATGTTCCTTTATTAGTTGGTTCTGAAAAATATTTACCATCCTTAAGCGGGATCACATGCCGGCAGAAGTGTCGGTACTCGAAGTTTCGGCTTCGTGACTTATGGTTTCGTTATTTTATTCGGTGATACTGAACCGATTGTCGTGTCGGCTTGCCGACTGAATTCACAGTACACGGGAAGCGGCCACCGTCCGGAATGGGATGAGCTTGGATAGTTGGATCTCATATATGTTATGTGTCATGCGGAGAAAGGACTGCGGTCCAAAAAGTAACTTCTGGTTTGCAGTAAGTAAAAATGGTCAACACTCGTGAACTGTTTTGGTAGGTAGCCAAGTGTTAGCTCTTTACGGTAGATTCTAGACAACAACAATGAAGTAGAATTGCATTGAAAACTACTTGAGCACAGTGAGTTTACTGTGTGTACATTTCGTATTCGAAATCATATAGGCAACGAATAATTCAATGCACCAGACTTAAATATTTTAAAATTTTTATAATTAGTACCTATTTTAAATTTGCCGCCAGAAACTTAATTCATTTTGATAATAGTTAATTAAGTTGGGTAACTTTTTATCGATATAATTACGGAAGGAATCTAACATTATTATGCACAAATATACGGTTTGTATAATATGGTACGATGTATTTAACGTATTTAACGATGGTTTTTTTGTCGAGTGATATCTTGTCGCATTATGATTATGGTGTTTTGTCGAATGACCTTTTGTCGTTATTCCGTGGCTTTATGTCGTGTGGTTATTTTTGTCGAGTGGCTTTTTGACGATTCATTATATTTCGATTTTCGTACATAAATTTACGGTTGGTAGTGTGGTACGCTGGTTTTAATAATGTGTCGGGTGGCATTTTGTCGGATTAAGATAATGGTGTTTTGTCGAATGGCTTATTGTCGTTATCTATTCTGTGGTATGGCTTTGTGTATATTTTGTCCGGTGGCTTTTTGAGGTGTCACCGCATGCCACTGAAAACCTTATACAAAATCATTATAATATTAGTTGTAGGCCGTCCGGTGATTTTGTGCAAGGTTTTCAGAGGTTTATACTATTGCTGTAGAAACTAATAAATATAACCATGGTTTATATATAATGATAATATTTTTAAACCATGGTCCAGGGCTTTTTTTGAGGTTAGACCGCTACCGCAGTAACTTGGTTGTCGACAAAAAAATAATGTAAACGCACTCCTCATTCCTTAACCTATTCTGTCACAAACTTGAAACTTGTAAAATATCTGCCATTTGGTTTCACGTCGCACGTGAAGGTTTGCATCGTATTTGATTTCCGTTTTAGTTAAACCAGACTAAAATGGCACCCAAGCATGGTTTGTTTAACAAGGTATGTATTGAATGTTCGGTAACTAACATTAAGTGACGTTTATATTCTAAAATGCTCATTTTCAATTTTTCACTGTTTTGTGGTTATCTTTTGCTCGTATATTTGAGTTCGAAAATTTCATTCTTTTCACTATTTAGATGGTTAAATAATGATTTCATTCTTTTAACTATTTAGATAATTTTTTTAATGAACTACACTCCCGGGACCCAGATGATATTTTGTAGATTTTTTTTATATACTAATTGCTAACATCTAGTTAGAAACATGCTTCATTACATCAAATTTATTTTTCAGTTATTGAAAATGTAATGTTCATTATTTTTTTTTTTAGCGCATCTACATAGATGCTAAAGAACATTTGCTTGGAAAATTGGCTTCATACGTTGCCAAAGCAATCCTGCAAGGAAATAAAGTTGTTGTTTTCAACTGTGACAAAATCAACATTGCTGGTAGTTTTTACAGGTTTGAACAATCATTTAAATTAAACTATTTTTATGTTTATACTAAATATTTATACATTGTATAGGAACAAGATTAAGTACTTGTCATTCTTGAGAAAGAGATGTAATGTAAACCCAGCCCGTGGACCTTTCCATCACCGTGCTCCTAGATGTATATTCAGAAGAACTGTTCGTGGTATGTTTTTTTCAAATTATATATAAAAAATACCAAAATCATAATATTTTACTCCTAAAGATAAAACTTCCCAACACTTACTATTAACTTTATAGTCCAAGTTAGAAAACCTAGGTATGTTTTGTAAATGCAATTAACAACAGATTTTATTAATTCACTGTATGTTAATGAAAAAAATTATGTTGTCTATCTCTTTTATGATTTCAAAATAATATCCTTACTTACATTACTTGAGACGTGGTCTTTGAAAATAAAATGTTTATGAAAAGAGATTTATTCAATTTTAAACTTGCAACTTGATGTTAAAGATAATTTATTTTCTTAATTATTTGTGTACTGTTAATTATATAATTACATAATTTAGTTTAATGTTATTGGTTTAACATATAGAATAACATAATAATTTAATTGTAAAATGATTCTAAATTTAAATTAGTATTTTAAACACAATATATTCACATAGGTAAGAAGATTTAAATATGTTTTCTATGATTAACATTAATATTAAACCTTACTTACATTATTTGAAATTAATTCATTTATGAAAAATACATTTATTATGAGAAACATATTCCTTATAAATCTAAAATTCACATTAACTTTTAGTTAAACTCTTTAATGATTATTAAACAATTCCTTACTTACATTAATTGAGATGAAAATTATGAAAACAACATAGATATGAAAAGAGTTGCAATTTATATTAAGTCTTAAATTTAGCATAATATTATAAATTATTCACTTTGTTATTTCTATGAACGAAATGTTTATCATTTTATGATATATATACATGTGTATAAAAAGTTTTCAACAACTGATTATTTAAGATTGTGTAATTTTAGTTATAGGAGGTGTAGGGGAGTACAAACCTTTCCATGGCCCTGTGAGGCATTTACAATTTTAGCATTTAGAGGTACAGTTGCGCCTATGGCAGGTGGCAAAGTTGACAATTCACACTTTTCAAAGGCACAAAAGCCATGTGCTCTGTGTAGTTGAATAGTCGCTATTTAGTTAGAGGACGTATCACGGCATTTTTTGTCTCTGTCTTAGCATACAAAATTTAAGCTTAGCAGATCATGTTTAGTGCCATTTGTTTAAAAATTATGAACTTGATACCGACCATTATCTGTGTTTGTATGTAGGTGTTTTTACAATTATTCAGTTATTAAGTGAAATATGCGTATTTTTAATTTACACTATATTGTTATGCAAAACTTGCTCAACACTTGAAATATTGTAAAAAATCCATGTACAATCTCAGATAATGTTCTTACCGTCTAGTTTTATGATAAGTTGATTTTTAAACTAACAAATATAATGCAATCTGAACATAAATTTGGTATGTTATGCTCTTGTTAGCCGGAGATGACAAATGACTGTTATGTCCTCTTAATTTACAACTAAAGAATAATTCCAAATATACAAGTTATTAATTTGTAGTTATAATACCAATGGAATTATAATTTATAAGTATTAATAATAAACCGCCATACAACCAAATAAATAGTGAATAGTAAAAACACAAAATGTCATATTATATATTGAATCTTTGTTTTAGCTCACCAGTTGCCCGGTGCTCTAAACAAAGGGTTTTTTAATTATTATATTCTTCAATGATTATTACTATTTTTACCTTACCTACATTAATTGAGGTTATTAACATATACTATGAAATATTTTATAAATGAGAAGAGAATTAATACATTATTTTATCTAAAGCTATAAATAAACAATTTTTATTTATAATAAAATAAGACATATTTTAACTAAATAAAGCATCCCCAGCACAGCTAAACTTGTAGTAATTGGTCAAGAAATATTTGCTTAGTAATACATGTGGGACACTGAATATTACCTAGGGTTTAATAATATTTTTTAGTTAAACCCATAATACATTTTATTGATCACACTAATTTAGATCATTCTGGTTGTGAGTGGATCAAGTTCTAATTGATGGAAAATTGGTTTTTTATTTATCTTCTACCAATTATATATGTATATAATTACATATTATACTATAATATTTTATTGAAAAGATATTAAATTAGCATATTTATTATTTTTTCAGGTATGATCCCTCATAAAACAACACGTGGGCAACAAGCTTTAAGGCGTATGAAGGCATATGAAGATATCCCTGCTCGTTATACATCTCAAAAGACAATGGTTGTACCTTTGGCTATGAGAATGTTGAGTCTGCAACGTGGTCGTAAATACTGCGATGTTGGTCGTTTATCACATGAAGTTGGATGGAAATACCAACATGTAGTCAAAGACTATGAAGCACGTCGTTTAGAACGTGAAGCCAAACGTGCCCAGCGTTTGAAGATCAGACACGTAAGTTTACACATGATGATGATGGATATTATTACTTGATGCATGAGTATTATACACCAACTAAATATTGATATGAATTTTATTTTTTCGATCATTTAAATTTTTTAATAAATTAAGAAATAATATCAATGACCCACGATGCCGAAGATTTATCTTTTTTTTAAAAAAATTATTCTAACACTGAATAACAAAATGTTATGTGGTCCAAATATATACTTGTTGAGTTATAATTAATGAATTATCATTTTCAATTATAAAGTTGCATGATCTCAATAAAAACATTGACTTATATTACTGTAGTTAGTCACTCTGTTAATATAACATGTTTATATTTTGTATATAAATAAATAATTATACTAATAATATTTAAAAAAATTATAAGTTATTCATACATTATTATATGAAGTATGTTTAAGTTTTCCATTTCTTTATTATATGAGTAAAGTTATATAATATTCTATATTACCTATCTCTGTTCTAATAATAGGTCATTTTTGTGACAATATCTTATTTTAATTTGATTATATTCAACTTTGTTTTTATTTTCAGAAATTGACCAGAGAAGCTAACAAGAAAGTAAGGAAGGTAGTCGAACCATACAACCAAGTCTTGAGGGATAGTGGTTACTATGTTCCAGCTTTAGTTTGAAATGGTTTTTTGTAACAATAAAAAAAATAAACATAAAATGTTTGTAAATTTGTTTTATTTTTTTCCAATTTATAGTATCTATTATAAATACAAAAGAGTATATTTCAAAAGATTCCACTTCATTAATTTATTGAAGTAATAATAAAATTGTGTGTACGAATTATTATGTAAATTTATTACTCAAATATAGGTAGCGCTACAGAGACACACTTGCTTTATTTCCCCCCACGCAAAGATACCCGTAACAGCCCAGTGATAGCTGATTAGGCTTTATATTATAAAGGAACTGGAACGAGTTCTTTTAAAGACGTTTACTTTAACATAAATGCAGTTCAGCTCCAAATATTTTTCTGAAAACTAAACCATTTAGTTCAATGGTGCAATTAGGGTACGGAATTAGTTTTAAAGTTTGTGGATTTGAGTATTCATATGGAGGTTTTTCAAATGATTTACTAACAATAACATAAAAATTAAAAAGTAAGTTCTGATTCCGCAAAAATGTTGGTGATGAAAAAATTGCGGGTAAGTGAGTGACTTATGAATATTGTTAAATTTGAAGTCCTAAATATAATCATTGTATACAAACAACGAATTCTGAGCGGAGGCTTTTTGTCAGACTGATATTTTATATTGTTATAATTAATAATGCAGCCGGCAAGTTGAATTAATATTTGTATATGATAAAATAAGTACCCACGATAAATTATAGTACAAAACTAAAATCGTTCTTCGTTTAAATATCTAATTTCGACCAAATTTAAACAAAAAAAAACTTATATTCTGAGCGGATCGATGAATGTATTGATTTTACAATTGTGTGTGGTAAATCCTTTTTTTTCGTGTGTCATCAACGTTCGGGGCAGTCCAAGTAAAACTGCTTCGATTTTATTTAACAGTATCTTGTTCGATGGGAAAGTGAATCTAGTTGGTGCGTTCTGGAGGTAAAAATGTATTTAGTATTATAATCACAAAGATCTTTAGATTGGTTTACATAACAAAGGTACGCTGTCTGTCTCCGAGAGAGAGTCCTATAGTTTTACTTTTTGCTATGTTAAACAGCTGATTTTTGGTGACAAATTGAGGACTGTGCGTGTCAATGTGACATATGTCATTCTAGACATTCGTAGACCAATTCACATACGTCATTGAGTAACCTAGCTGTGTATACTCACTAGCGAGTAGTGACTGTCTAGCATAGATAAGTATAAACTAACTGTTTTCGCCAGGAAAAACGATAGTAAGTTATGGAAAAGTATTCAAATATTCATTCAAAAAGATAAGATGTTAGGACACATATTTTTAAGGCAATAAATCCTACTAAAATCAATTGTAGAAGGACATATTGGGAGAGGAAGGCCAAAGGCAGAATACATAATCCAGATAATGAAGGATATTATGAATAAAACAAAATACAAGGAACTGAAAGAATTGTAACATACAATATACGAGTATTTGACAGAGAAGCATGGAAACTCTAAAAATCATCAAAGTATCTTGGATTAAAAATGAAAAATAATACTTCATCAGTCATCACTCACACCACGATTTAAGATATATCTTAAATCGTGCTCATCACTACAACAACTATTAGTTATTACTAACTCTTTACACTCTATTTCAATCAGTTGTTACCAACTTCTTCTATGCTACGCATAAATTATAAAGTTCTTTAAAGGTCTTTGCCTCTGATTCTACGCCCCCTTTACAAATTTTCAAAATTCTCGCTCCCCCTTTCTATAAATTGAAAAATTTAATTTACGGACAACGTGATGTTTTATAAAACGATTATTATAAGTACCCCGGCGAAGATTATAAGTGTTTAGCGGCTAAACAGTAAACACTCTTAATCTTTATAAATACCTGATACCCGGACGTTCTTAGTTTTTAATTTTTTAACTGCATTCTAAAATAAAAATAATTTAAAAAACAAATTTTACTTCATGATGACTGCTTGTACCTCCCCGGCAATGTGTTCATGCCCCCTCACCCCCCTCCACTAGATGGCCGTGCTCCCCAGGTTGGGAAACACTAACTTAAATCGTGGCAGTTACCGCCGGTTAGCATTGCACTTCTCGATAACTTACTGATGTCACAATTAACTAGTGATAACTGATAACCTGCCTTATTTCGTGTCAAGACTCACGAAGACGAATCACGAATAAATCGTGACCAAAATTAATCATATAACTATCACTATAATAGTAATAATAGTATAATACTATAATCATTGTATCTATTAACTATTTTGTGGTATAATTAAAATGTATTAATTTATACTGGCCATACAACATATTTTGTTCACTTGTGTCTTGTAGAGTTAATGATCATTAATAATTTGACACTCAAAATGACCATTGATCGTTTAACACTCAAATGGTTTCAAAGAAATATTGTTAGATTAAATTGCATGTAATTTCCAATTAAAGAATTAAAGTACCTAATAACGTTATTCTTCATTGTTTTGATTATTACTTACTTAAATACGGCTTTAGAGCAGTTTTACGTCCCTTCGAATTCTAATTTTTTCTTTCTTAATTTTCGGTGTTGAGTTTTAAAAATGAGTTATACAAACAAAGTTATTCATAGTGGATATTTTAATGAAACTCTAAGACAATGGCAGTGTCAAAACACTCAAATTACTCCTTTAAATTTAATGTATCCTATTTTCATTTTGTAAGTATTTAAATTGTAGACTTGAAATATGAATTATAGTTTTGGAATAATTCAAAATATATGTTTATTAGAGATGAAAAGGATGTAAGAGAAGAAATAAAATCAATGCCAGGAATCTATCGACAAGGATTAAATCATGTCAAAGCCATGTTGGATCCAGTTGTTGAGTCAGGGCTTAAATCTATCTTAATTTTTGGTGTGATCAATAAGTTACCAAAAGTAATTTATTAATATTAATTAATTTTATGGGAAAATGTTAAAACATTTTTATTTTTTATTAAAAGGACCAATGTGGAACACATGCTGATTCTTGTGAAAATCCAGTTATTCAAGCTTTACCGTTGTTAAAGAAATGGTACCCAAATCTTGTGATAGCTTGTGATGTAAGTAAAAATTCTTTATAATATGATGCCATAGATAGTATAGTGACTAGTGGTTCAGTAATGCTAGTTCTAGATAATTTTTCTTCAACTTATAATGTTAGCTTACATTCTGTAGTTTATAAATCTCATATCTACATAATTAATAAATATTATTATTTATTAGATGTTTAAATTATCATAAGAATTCCGATATTTGTTTTGATACTATGACTACAATCGACAATTTTTGTAAACCAAATTTTATAATGTTAGGATTAAAACCTGAATTTTACATCATAGAATACTGTTTTAGTTGTGAGTAATTTATAAAAAATGGCATAAAAATATATTTTTTTTTTTTTTTATATTTGATAAAATGTTGCATACAAAAATATTTTTCCAATTAACTGATTTTTAATAATTCCTTTATCTTATAGGTACTAAACATTTCGGAACCTTTTTTTGTTTAAAATAACTGAACATATTATATATCTCATTCTCATATATTTTAAACTTAAATATTGTATAATATAAGTAGTTTATATATGTATAAAAGTATTGTTAATTTATGAAGATTGTTTCTTCTTTTGTTCCAACCTAAACATTCAAACATCTAACCACCAGAGCCTTCAATTTCCTACATTAATTAACATGAATATACTTAAAGTACTAAAATGATAATATATTTTTTATACATTTTTTTGAAAAATACAACCTAAACAATTATTTGATATAAGTATATATGACTAGGTGATTATAATTTATATGATTGTTTTTTAAATGCAATTATAAAATTTAAATACTTAAATACCTTTTTAAAATCTACATATTTATAAAATAATAAATTTTTAAAATCTAAATTAAATGTTTACTGCAAATGAGCAGTCATACAACCTATAACTGTACACAAAGGATATATTTTACATATACCTAATTAAAAGCTTTTAAGTTTTGTACTTTATATAATACTTTAAATTATTAGTTTAGTTGTTATTAATGTATTTTGGTTCTAGGTATGTTTATGTCCATACTCGTCTGATGGACATTGTGGGATTGTTGAAAACCAGCAAATAGACAATATAAAAAGC
The DNA here is from genome assembly GCA_027563435.1 of Nasonovia ribisnigri. Lineage (NCBI taxonomy): Eukaryota > Metazoa > Arthropoda > Insecta > Hemiptera > Aphididae > Nasonovia > Nasonovia ribisnigri. The sequence continues at coordinate 15,814 of JANEHU010003288.1, read as the reverse complement.
ATAAACAGGATAGGAGAAATAGCATTATCCTATGCTCTTGCTGGTAATTAATTAATTAAGCTTCAATTAGTAATTCTGAACCTTTTTAATCTACAACGATATTTGAACATAAAATATTCTAGTATTTCATAATAATATAATATAGTAATAAGTTTTATTTAAAAGTGCAGAAACAAAATGTCTGTTTATATTATAAACTCTAAACAATGTTTATAAATTATATTTTATCATTAGGGGCCCGAATTATATTCTTTTAAAATAGACAAAATAAGATGCAAATATTCTCTTAAAAAGTTTAAAATAATCTTCCAATATTCTTTATAAATCATAATAAAATATGCAAAAAATATGCTTTTTTATTAATATATTGAACTAAAAATATGCATTTATATGCAAAATAATACAAAAACCAGATATAAATAGGCACATAATAAAAAATAATATATGCTAAAAAAAAATTTGATTTAATTATTTAAGAGACACATTAGACTTTTCTAAACTTTTGATGGATGTTACGAGAACAAGAAAATGGACCTTCATAAATATTAGATCGTTTTCTATGGTTTCTAAGTCAAAAACTGTTTTACAATTAAGTACGGACTGACTGGGAGATTTTTGACTATACTTAATTCTTCAATAACTTTTTTTAAACCTTTGAAATTATCACAGTTAAAAATAGCAGCTTCCAACCACGTTCCCCATAATGATATATATGATGGTTATAATACATATATAATAATATCAATATCATATCACTATTATCAGACATCTAATTTATATTATTTATGCTACTGCAAAAAAATGTTGAATATCTATACAAATTAATCTATATATCTCTAATATTCTTTATTATACAAAATATTATTTTATTTTGAAATATTCTCAAATATGCAAAAAAAAACTTTTGCATTAATTAACCGGTTTCAAGATTTGTAAAAATTTCAAACACCCGCCTGACTGCATAAACTAAAAAAAAAAATGCAAAAGAATATAATTCCGGCCCCTATTTATCATTCTTTACATAAGTTTGGAATAATTTTCTTTTGTTATTTTAAATTTTTATTTCTAGCTACATAGCTAAATGGCTAATTAGTTGTCTAAGATGAATAATTATTAGTACTCATAATTCATCATGTGTAACAATTAGTATTTTATACAATTTATTGTTGTATGATTGTCAAATAAAACTTGATTTACCATTTTATGTTGTTTATAGGTGCAGATATTGTCGCTCCATCCTGTATGATGGATGGGCATGTAACAGCTATTAAACAAAGTTTAATGAAAGAGAATTTGTTGAGTCGAGTTAGTGTTTTATCGTATTCTGCAAAATTTTGTTCTGTATTTTATGGACCATTCAGAGATGCTGCAAATTGTGCACCAAGTTTTAGTAATCGCTCATCATATCAAATTCCTGTAGGAAGTTCAAGTATTGCAGAAAGAGTGGTGGTAAGTAGTATAAGCTGTGATTGAAGGAGAGTTTCTCGCCTAGTTCTCGAAATGGAATTGTTCAAGTATACTTAAGATAATGCTAGCTCCCCAAATGTACACCTATATATTAAATGTCTTTGTAGATCAGGGCCTTAAATTATTAACAACCAATGAATTTTTTTTTCATTGATAATAAAATAATTTACACATTATTCAAGTTTAAAATGTCTAAAATACTGTTATATTTTAACTGTTAATTACAGTAAATTATAAAAGGTAAGTTTATAAACTAGTAAATATTTAAAACAAATGACAGTTTAAGAAAATTTTACTTCACAAAAATGTTTAAAACTTTGAAAATATATATATTTATTTAAAATATTAACTGTGCAATTATATCATCATAAATAATTATTGACCTATAAAGAATATGTCTATTTAAATAATATATCTAATAAAAAATAATATTTTGATAATTGCTTTTATAACATTTTAGGATAGAGATATATCTGAATCTTGTGATATGACTATGGTAAAACCTGGTATGATGTACTTAGACATAGTAAGACAAGTTAAGGATAAACATCCAAATATACCAATATTTATTTATCAGGTAAATCTATTTTTTGTTCAATTATATACAAGATAATATAATAATGTTTATTTTATTTAAGGTGTCTGGAGAATATGCAATGTTATATTATGCTGTACAAGCTGGTGTAGTACAATTAAAAGAGGGTTTACTTGAAATTTTAAGAAGTATGCGACGAGCTGGTAAAATATTTTATTTATTGATAACTGATTTTTTACTCATCAATTTTTTTATGGTTTAGGTGGTGATGTAATAGTGACTTACTATACTCCAGAAATTTTAAAATGGTTAAAAGATGTACAAATATTATAAATATTATGTATTTTAGTGCGGACTCTGCTATATTTACTCTAGTGTTATAGTTTATTGTTATTTTTTTTCGTTTGACAGGGACGAAGCCCAATGGTTTGGTTGGTTGTCTATTTGGCAACATTTTTATTTTTATCCTCTTAGCTTGGTGGGCTTTGGGTGGTCTCTACCCCTTTTTAGTTTCCTGAACAGAGAAAGAAATGACACTTTCAAACTGTCAACAATATGCATTACAACCACTGCCCACTATTTAAAATATACTGTTATATTAGATACTGATCGCCCTATGATTTAAGCTTTTAAATTTATTAATGATGTAACTAAGTGATTATAAAACAGCTGTAAAAAATCTCCACTAGCTCCGATTTATTGAAATATTGTTCATTATATTACCGTTTCAAGCCCTATACATTACTTTTTGCTAGAAATTTCATATATCACTATATCAAAAGCTGTAGGCTAACCTAACCAGTGTAATTTAAATTAATGATAACTTGGGGATCACTAAATTTTAATAGGGATTTAAATTAACAAATTAAAAATAAATAATCTTTAATTTAACACCAAATGAATAAGTATTGTATGTTACTTTTGTAATATTTGTAGGAGGTCATCTAATCAAAATAAATTTATTTGAGGGACGTGTATCAAAAAAGGTTGCGTTAAACCACTGTTTTACATCAGTCCACTTGTCAGCCCCAGCCTTGTAGTTAATTCAATTTGGGTGAATAGACTTATTGATAATTTGATTGTGATCGATAATAAAGAAAAATTGTTACTTTATAAATTAGTACCACAGTATAATATTATACTTGTTCTTACTTATTATCAGAAATAAAAGGTTAATATATATTATAAAAATAAGCTCACTTCATTTCTCATATTAATTAAAATTTATTTTCATTGGTATTAAAAATAAAAAATTTAAGATTAAATAATTAATTCAATAAGTTTAGTTTTGGATCCAAGGTGTATCATTTTATATTGATTATTCACAATTAATATAACCAAATACTATAAATTATTTATAGTATTTGATATATCTTGATAAGATTGTCTTGCACAGTTGCATCAAATACATATTAGATATTGCTGAATGGGCAAAAATCAATTATAATTATTCATACACATAAGAAAAATCATAGGTTATTTTCATCTAAATAATATATTTGAGGAATATTTGTTAAATATAAAAACATTACTATTTATTTACAGTGGCGGGCTAAAGGGCTCTATTTTTGCACAGCTGCGTCAACTTTTCAAAGGGGGTGGCACCACCCCATGACAGTGGCGCAGAATTACATGCTAGGTATCAACCTCTAGGCTTTTTCGGTCACATTTTATTTACATCATAACTTTGTTGTAAGTAATAATGAGGGGAAGAGGTTGGTGGTGGCAAGTAATTTATCATGAAAATGTATTATTTAAAATGAAAGTTCAGTCCGTCACTGTTTATTTCATTTATAGCAAACAACTAACACTTAAAAATATAACTGATATTTGGTAAGTTGTGATTAAATCCCCATACGATATAAATTAAACAGAGAAGTGTAATAAAGTAATAATTGGGGAAAATACATAAAGAATAAACAACATTTCATAGTAGTTAATGTTCATAAGATTTTGTAGTAACATCAATGTTTTGGCAAAATCAGTTAAAAAGCCATCGAGTGCAAAAAAATTGGTTTTTGGCATTAATATTTTACTGGCCCATACATCCTGGGTACAACAGTACTGTGTTGCCTAATATTTTTATTATTATGATACTGTAACTGTTTTTAGTAATTGCATCGATATTATAAAATCAATGGTAACTGTTACATAATATGCATATGACCGGAGGTTGCCCGTGACCAAAAACGGGAAGCAATGAGGATAGCTTGCGACCCGACCAGGGTGGCGAAGGGCACGTGCACGCCTCAGCCGACGGTACGAGCGCACTCTCTCCCGACTTCGGTGGGAACGGGCGTGCGGTGGGTAACTCTGCCGTACGTCGACCGTGAACCTCCGCGGCTCTCGACTAGCGCACAGCGCTAATGTGAGGTCCGCGGTTGTAGCCGCAAGGCACTAAACCCGGGAGTCTTTGTGTTACATAATAGTAAAATATCATACTTTATGAGCATAACAACTAGTTGATTAATTTCATCAAAATATAAGAATAAAAAAAGGTAAACAAAAATTAAATATTTAGGTTTGTTACAGATTTATTTGATGTTAATATTTATTACATAGTTTCTATAATTTATAAATTCCAAGAAAATGGACAATTTTAATAGTTAAATATTTTTATATCATTAAACGCTAATTACATTACTTATAAACATAATTATGTTTAATGAATTTTAATTTAATTTTAAATAGTTCAAATTATAAGAAATTTTAATATGTTAGATGAATACAATATAAAAATAATTAACGGGAATACAATAAAATAAGCGTGTAAAAAATAAAAAGATCTTTATCCTTGTTCTAATGCTCTAACAAAAAAAGATTTACTTTAAAGATTAAACTATAAAGTAAAATAATAACAAAAAATAATTTAAAAAAACCAATACATTCATGTATTTAAAATAATAACTAAAAATAAATATATAATAGTCAATAAAAATCAAAGTTTATTTTAAACATATTCATTTTTGAAAACTAATAAAATATAACAACAGAAAAAATATGATTGTCGGTAAACATAGAACTAATAAAAAGGTACATTTGTATTGTATCTTAGGCATCATTTAAATGAAATGACTAGAAATTTTTAAAAAGGAACACGTTCTTTTTTAAGAATTGTAAAAATAATTAATAAAAAATCACTTAACAAATTTGTAATAACTTAAAACAAAAAAAGGAAGATAAATAAACCTACCATTTAAAACAGTTTAGAATATAAAATGAAGAACAAATGTTGTATGAAATTCTGAGAGTGGTAATTAAATAATAGTTTTGACACAAGTACTATAGTAGAAAAATTCAATATAAAATATTTTAAATACATAGGCACAGATATTTTTTTTAAATAATTATTATTGCTATATCAAAAATGATAAACTGCAATAGCTCTGAAGTTATTCAGTAAATATAAGTAAATACATTTATTAGCTCTAAAAACTTTGTGTTCCATTCTTTGTCCGATAGTTATTTAATGAACTTAAAAAATATATTCGTATAAGATATTTACTTTGTTGAATATGAACAACTTAGTGTATAAAATTCCCGTAACTACAACAGTACTTAATAAATAATAAGAAGACAAACGGTGTGGTTATAATAGAGTAACCTTAAAAATTAAATGTATACTTTATACATCAACTGAATGGCAGATGGAAATTGGAATATTCATGTATTATTCACATTAATATATCTCAGCTACAGTCAATCATAATAGTACTGGTATTCTGTGAAGCAATTCGCCTAATTCTTGGCCAAAAACGTCTAGCGGCCTTTCGAGCTTTGCTAATTGTCCATCTGACAACACCCAGTTCACAAACGGTAGAATAAATATACTTCAATATATCAGTAAACATATAAATTAAGGAAAATGTTGTAAAACGCTAAATTATGTTAAATAATACACAATGTTAACTAATATGTGAGGATCTACTAACTACTAGTAACTACATATTGATAGAAACACTATTCATAAATTAATTATAACAAACTATTCTATTAAGTACTAATAGAGAATGGAGTGGTAGAGTAGAATAAACAGCCTTTCTGTAGGCTGTGGTGACAACAAGAGCCTGGGTCTTTTAGCAAAAATAATAGAACCTTTATGTTGTAGAACAGTTAAAATACTGTAGAAGTCGCTCTGCTGCAGCGTTGGTAGTAGGTGTACCTACTACTTATTCATTGAGTTTGAGTAAACCACTGTAATGGATGTTTCAAATCATTGTATATGAAAAAAATTCTGAGTAGAGCCATGCTGTCAGCTGATTGTCAAAGGTTTATTTTATTTGGTATTATTTATAATGTTACAAGTAATTTATAACTAGATATTTAAACTCGTAAGTCAATGGCAACAAACTGTAGAATGGTGTCAATAGGTTCATGCTCTAAATAGCTTGAAATTAATCTTAAGAGAACGTCGCACCCGCATGTATTGTTTCCGTCTTACACACATTGACATAAAAAATTTTCGTTCGCTAGTTTCAATAGGGTATTGCCAGTTTTTGTATTAGAGTGAATTGACCTATTATCGAACTTTTAGGTAACAACATTTTATGTGTTCTCTCGTTGGTTTTTACGATATTTTAATTTTTACATGAATTATGAGCATTTTAAAATATTAATACTTTACATACCCATATCTCACTTAAAAATTGAAATATCTTAAAATTCCAACAAGAGAACACAGATAATGTTATTACTTCAAAGTTTGATAATAGTTCACTTCACTCTAATATCAAAACTGACAGTACCCTATTGAAACTAGCGAACGGCAATTTGGTACGTTGTACGTGTGTAAGACGGATACAACACATGCGGGTGCGACGTCCTCTTAATCATTTTGAAAATTTAATTGTGTAAAGTAAATAATAATAATATATATATAATTGCAAACATTTTCAATTCCTATGAATAGTATTTTTTGAATTGCAATAAAATAGTTAAAAATATAATGATACATTTATTTATATTCAAATCTTGAAGTAATTAATGATTATAGAGAACTTAGTTATTGCTACTCATTTGCTGATGTAGATTATTGTTTAATTTGTAATTAACATAATTTGTATTCAATCAATAGATGTAAAATGCTGCCCCCCCCCTCGCCACACTGTAGTCAAGCCGTAGCAAGATGTTAAAAAAAACTACAGAGTGTAACAGAAAGACCAGACAAAAAAAAAATCAAACATATGACAAAAATTGTAAAAATTATTTGGTTAATAAATAAATTAAGAAATATACTCATGTCAGGCCAAAAATAATATTTTGATAAAAGTTATTACGTTTTAAATTAATTTAATCAAAATAATATTTATATTTAAAGAAATACTAATAAATAAACTAGTTTACTTAGATAAATGTTTTTACAATGAGCTTCACAAATTGGCTATTCAGTACTAAAAAATAAAAATAATTTTTTTTTTATATACATAATTGACTATAAATTACATAATATAAAATATAAAAAACAAAATTTAATAATATTGATTAGAACAAGTAATTTTATCTGTCAGGTCTTCCTGTAACATCCTGAATATTTTATTATTTTATTAATAATACATTTGTATAATATACATCTCACACAATGTTTACCAATAGTATGAATACTCATTATAAATTTTTGTTTAAAAGGATATAAGATCATCCATTGTTGGTGTCCACCATTTATATATAGCACATATGCAAACCCATCTTTGTTAATTCCATTTATCATATAATAATAAGGATGGAATGAATGTAACCTAAAATATACAAAGTATATATAAACATAAAGGTAAAATTATATTAATGAAATTTGTAGAGTTTTACCTGAAACTCTTTCTCTCATAAAAGGCAATTGCAGATGAGTTGCTAGAAAGAACATGTAAAAAAATTGCCTTACAGTTTTTAGATTCTGCCGAAGTCAAATGTGATACAAGATTATCCAACAACAACGATGCTATGCCGTTTCGTCTATATGCTTTAGTAACTCCTAAACTCAAGATATATCCAACTTGAGTAAATTTTCCTGCAGATGGTGAAACTACTTCTCTTTCCTATAGTACACATACATATAAAAATCAATTGGTTATTGATGAATAAAATAAAGTTTAAAATAATTTATAAGATTCCTACCTCAAAATGTTACATTTTAATAAGTATAAAAATATTAAGAGGATGTCAGCGCACTATTTGTTTTCTCTCTCTGGCCCACGCGCAACATAGACAAAACGCATTTACGCAGGATAATTTTTTCTATGATTTTAAGTAATCTTAGAGTATAAACACCCATTACAAAAAAGCTAAAGAATAATATTTTTGAGGGAATGACATATCGATTTGTCTAAATATGGTCTCAAAACAATTTAAACATAATTTAAATTTACAATATTATTTTGTTTATTTTGAAAGTCAAATAACAATAAAATATAAAATTGATATGTCATTCCCTCATAAATATTATTATCTATCTTTTTGTAATGGGTGATTTTACTCTATAATTACTAAAAAATATAGAAAAAATGATTCTGCCTAAATGCGTTTTGTCTGTGTTGTGCGTGGGCTAGAGAGAGAAAACAAATAGTGCGCTGACATCCTCTTAAATAATAATTTTACCTTGGGAGTTAATTTTATATATAGTTTTATTTCAGCTACTATAATGCCCACAATAGCAGATTTATGTATAGCAGCTAAAGAATAAAACTTTGGATTTGATGTAATGTCTTCATACCATGACCTAGGGTATTCCACTGGAAAACAATCCACACACAAAGCGTTCACCTGCAATAATATTAGCATTTTAATTTTAAATAAATATTTAATCAACAGACAACCCAATGTTCACCTGATGAATAGCCTAGGTATATTACTGATACATAAAGAAGTTCATACAACTAATTAAAAAAATTAAAATAATTATACTTATTATATGTTATATTATTATATTGTTAATGCCAAAAACGGATTGGGTCACTGGGAGTTTGAGAAATTAGACATTTTCAGAGTTTGAGTACTAGTAAGTAGTAACTAGTTAAGTTGACTGCATGCACTATAAAGATCCACGGCTATAATCTGTTGCAAACTAACAACAATTAGGTATATACAGTTTTAAATGTTGTTTCTTATTGGTATCTCACATTTTTTTTTATATCAAAAATTTCAATTTAGAAAACAACAAACTAGAGAACAATAGCTAATATGAGTAATAAATATTATTATAACAGTAACAAAAACTGAAAAATAAGTAAAAACAATAACTCTAATAAAATAATCAACATCAGTGGACAGTAAAATCTATAATACATTTTATTGTTAAAACCGTTAAAGGCTGATGTTATTAATTAGTTTCTTTTATATTAATATGTGATATTCTGTTATTAATATTGTCTATTGTAAGATATGTCTTAATATGTAAGTAAATAGTCGTATTGCAGTATTTTTCAAATAGTACCCACACATATATTTTAAGTAGGCCAAGTGATTTTTAACTAAAAATTACATCTAATTACAACTTATATCTGTCAATGCAAACCTCATTAATATGTTATAAATTATAATATAATAATTTCTGGAAGAAAAATGAATACATCATAGAACCTAACATTTAAAGGACCAAACAAAATTAATATCTTTAGTATGGTACACTTGCGCCCTGCAAACCCAACAAAACATGACTGACTAGTGGGTTGCTAAAAAGTTATTTTCCTGGGCCAGTACGAAAATCCAATCCATCCCTGATTAAAGCTCATGATAACCATATTGCCCATTAAAAACTATTAGAACCAACAAAAAAATTAAAAACACGAATAATACAATAAAAGTTAAGACTTTTAAGAATATATTGAATACATAATACCTGTAAGTTTAATTAATCAATTTGCATTGAAATGATAAGACTGAAAAATATATATCATGAATATTATTATATTATAAATACCTAAACCAAAATATATATTTCCAGAGATTTTTTATTTCACTAAATAAAATAATTTAATTTACAGTTTTTAAGGTAAGTATTTTGAATGAATTTAATGTTCTACAACTTCCCCGAACAAAAAATTTATGTACACATATGATTTAGGATGCTTGCACATAAAATTAAGTTATTTTATTATTCATAAAATTTTTTATGTAAATATATTATTTAGACAATTAATTGTAAGAATATATCATTCAAATTTAAAATCTTTTTTAAGACAGGTGTGAATAATCATACTCATGAAAATAGATTATTTATATTATCATTAATTAGAAACAATTCAGCATTCATAATTCAATGGATATTAACACAGGCACAAATTGATTATATACATTGTTTCGGGCTTATATTTTTTTCCTTACTCGGTTTTAAGTTTGATACATTTAATTTAAGAGTCATTCATAATATATATGAATCACCATTTAATATGATATGTAGGTAAACAGTAAATTACTTCATTGATATCTTGTGGGCACAAAAATCTCAACTGTAAATTTGAAAGGTCGTATAAGCCTAAAGGTTTGATTTGTTGCAATGTTGATGTTCTCTCCAAATACCTAAAGCAAAAATAATATTTATTCAATAACAATTACTTTTCCCCCAAAAAAGTGTACACTCACCAATTAAAAGTGTCCATTCAGAAAACAGGATCCATTCCGTGGAATGAACAAATTTCAATAAAAGACTACGTCACTCAACTTCCACATATAATATTGTAACAAACATAATATTTTATTATATTTACAAAAAAAAATAAATTATATTCATAATTCCAAAAACATTACGTTTGCAAGTCAATTATTATTGTTTACTATTTTGATATCAATTTATTATCTATGGTTATCACAAGATTTCACATTTAGCATTGGTCCTCAAAATGTTTTTTATGTACTCACTACTCAGAGCTATTTTAACATTCCAGTGCATGGTTTCGATTTTAGAAGATCTTCTAGCCTAGGACAGTATCCAGTTTTTCATACATTCATCAAGCATAGTAGGTATTCATCTCAGTACGAAAATATATTTATATAGTATCTAATAATTATAGCCTATAAGCTATAAGTAATATAGTTAATTAAAATAATAAATAATAATAGGTACTAGACTAGTTTTCTAAATCATGAAACACGGCACACAGATAATGATATATAATGAATAATGATATTATATAGGTTATAGCCTATTATAATAGAGTATAGCCGTATAGGTATACATATTATAGTACCTACTGGGCACTGGCTTCTACCTATATTAATACTAGTATAATAATTAGTAGTATCTATAGCCGTGGTTTTATTTTACCAATTATGTGGGTATATAATATGTATATTGGTATACACTATACAGGTATGCACTAACTTCACAGAATCAGAATGTCTAATACCGTAATAGGTAATAAAGACCAAGGAAAAAAGTGGACTAGTGGATACCGATCTGCTACAGACATACAGTGTGTGGACATGTGATGTCTTTAATAGAGGAGTCGCTCTAACATAATAGTTACATTTGATTTCAATGATATAAAATTATTGTACACGAAAAACGATTCTGAGCGAAGATGGGGAGTCAGCCTATAATATTAGGTACTATTGTACTACGTATATTTTGTGATTTTAAAATTACCTATTGATTAGATATTTAGATTGAATTAAGTTTTTCAGGAAAAATTGAATTTAAAAATGTAATTTATAATAATAATAATAATATATGTACTCTAAAAATTGTAAGTACCCTCGAATAATATTTTTAAATTACAGCAAAATAAATAAAATCATTACCTATTCTTCGTTTAAATATCTAATTTTGTCCAAATTTGAACTTAAAATATCTATAAAAAAAAAACTGTTAATACATTTTTTTAGAGTTTTCGATTACAAAAAGGCGATGTTTTTCAGTAAAAAAAATATTTAATTACGTCGTGTTTTGCGCCCATAAACAGCGCCATGGCGGCCACTAGACTATTATATTTGCAAATAAGTCACCTCAATTTTTTTTAATAATTTACTATCATATTTATAGTATAATTCTGAATTTTTAAGTATACTTATAAAGACTTTATTTTCAAATACATTTATACATAGGTTGTTTCCCATTTAAACCTTAAGGTGTGTTCTGTTTTCTACGGTGGTAATCATTACTTTTTTTTTTATGCCCAATTGGCAATTTCTAGCTTTTATTTGTAAATAATTATCGATTACTATTGCTAAGAATAATATGGACAAGTACAACAGTGAACGGCTTACGCCATGATGGTCATTATTTCTGACAGCTTGTTGCTCACCATGAAACGTATGTGCGTAGGACTGACGTCTGACATACTGCATGTTATTATTACCTAGGTACCTATTTAATAACGGGCCTGTATTATTTGTTCCGCAAAATAATTGTTCCAATTACTATTTGTTCCAAAAATTACTTGTTCCAAATGTGGAGCAAATAGTTTTTGGAATAAATAGTAATTGGAACAAATATTTCGTGGAACAAATAATTATTGGAACAAATATGTTGCGGATCAAATAGTAATTGGAACAAATTATTTGTGGAACAACATAATATATTTAAATTAGGCCCTATCTTTTATTCCATCATAATATTTGTTCCATAAAACACTTGTTCCGAGAATATATGTTCCACAAATAAGAATAATCATGAAGGGTGTGGATAACAAAAAAAAAATAAATAAATAAAAGTAATTTTATTGTTGTAAAGAATAACATTTTTGGGTATAAATCTAGTTTAGCGCCCACGCAGTTTTCTAATTTTTTTTCTATCAGATAGATTGGTTTTTTTACGCTGAGAACGATGGTGCAATCAGAATTGAGCGGTCGAGTTTAGTTTTTGAGTTATAGCATTTGTAAATTTTGTAAATGTTCTATGTTATGTAGCGAGGAGGTTAGCGACGAGTGCCGAAACACGTGCAGTCAAATTGTTTGCATTTTATATTTTTACATTTTTTTAAACGCATTTTAACCCAATAACTACTTGAGGTGGCGTTGCATAGTAAGTCGAGGGATATTTTCGATTTGTGCGGAGCGGAGCGACGGCGCCGAGGAGCGTAGCGACGAGTGCCGAAACACGCGCAGTCAAATTTTTTTACTGTAACTTAAAAACTATTGATTTCCGCCAATTTTTTTTTACACCATCATTTTTAAAACGTTGATTTACCTAGGGTTCGGAAAAAAAAACTCGAAAATTCGCGTGGGCGCTAAACTAGATTTGTTCCCATTTTTGTTGAAAACTCAAAAATCAGAATATTTCTGCAAAACCTTGTTTCCACGGTGACACTATGTAAATTGCATGACATTATAAAATTTATTATTTTTCATATAAAACGACTATAGTGAAAATAAAACAAATAAATTGATATAAATGTGGTAAATCAATTATTATTGAATATACCTACGTATAATTATTAAGTACGTCGTCGTCCGTTGACTTGAGTACTTACCGGCTTATTGCATAATGCATATAGTCTATCACCATGTTAATGTTATTAATGATTGCGATAGACCCATAAATAAGCTAATAGGTCTATGGACTATGATTGCAATGAATACCTATGAGCAGTCAATGCAACGGCTGCTACGGCTGTATTCATATACAGTGAAAACTCTTTATAACGAATCTGAAGGGACCAAGAGATTTCTTTCGTTATAGAGAGTTTTCGTAATAGAGAGGGTTTAAAAAAAAACAAAATTTTAATTATTTATGTATAAAGGTATGTACCTATGTAATATTATATATCAAACACATCATTATTTTTACATTATTTTATATATATTTACGTATTATATTAAATTATTATTATTATTACCTATACATACTTATTAAATATAATTTAATTTTTATACTATACATATTTATACTTTATTTAAAATAGTCTGTCATCTTAGTTTGGACTTTTTTATTTTTATAGTTTATATATGTAATAGATACGATAACACGTAAATTGTATTATGAAACATAAAATATTGTTTTGTTATTGAGAGTGACTAATACGTTATAGAGAATGAATTGTCTAATGGGTTATATAGCAAACCAACCATTATTATGTAATGTTAACGTTATATAGAGTTTTTCGTTGTAAAGAGTTTCGTTATAAAGAGTTTTCACTGTAATTGTAATATTACATTACAGTTAATAATAAAATTGGTATTTATAAAAAAGAATTTGATAGAATCCTATGGCACAAATCACCTATTTTTCGAAGAGGCATATTTTGTTGTTGTTTGGGGACAGTGGAACTTGCAGATCAAAAGCGGGACTTTGCTAAGTATAACACAAGGTCATTGATTATATAAAAAACTGTAATTTTTTGGAAGCATATATACTCTGATGTCAATATTAAAACAAATTGGCGGGATATTTACATTACGATTAACATTGAAGGAATATTCGAGTATTCGACAGTATAAAATGTCGATCGTAATCATACAAATCGACATAGGCGGACATCGGGGGGGAGGGGGGGCCTCCCTAAATATTTTAATAGCCCCCAAAATCGAAACTTAATTTGCTAAAAAGCCTCCGCGGGTCACTTTACATTGGATTATTATAGCCCCCCTAAAATTTCAACCAAATGTCCGCCTATACAAACCGAGTATAGTTAGTACAAAATTAATGCCATATACGAGTACGGAGTAGGTAGGTACTTCATTTATTTATCTTATATTACGTCAACTTTTAAAAACTTTGCAATTCTGAAAATATAGGGCTCGTCAATGCAGGTCAAAGAGTTAAACTGATTCAAAATTTCAAAATAAATCGATTCAGTTGGAAATAGTATATAATGTTCTTTAAAATTTAACACAAGGTTTATTATAAGTTGTACTTAATACTTATCATAGAAAAAAAAATCAAAAATCGTTAGTCACAATTTTTATTTCTAAGCATTTAAAGTTTAAATGTTTACGAAATATATCAAAATTTAAATTAAATTTTATACGCTCATATTGCGTATGTTGGCCAAATACTTTTTTTATTATATAAACAGATACTCAGGGTTTTTTTTAATGATTTTTTCTGACTGCACAAACAATATTTTCCCCACTCTTCTGGATTTTAGTAAGGAATTAAATTGATTACAAATATCGCCTATGATACAATAAAGCAGTGGCGTGCTCACGGGTTAGGGTCTGTGACAAGTCAAAAATGAATATCCCCCCCCCTTTCAAAAAAGCTGATCACGCCACTGCAATAAAGTACCAATTTTCACTACACAATTACTTTTTTCACTGCACAAAATGTGTCTCACTGCACACAAAAAAAAAGCCTGCAGATACTATAAAGTAACTGTATAGTAACATATAGACATATATAGTAACTGCACTATTTATTTCAAAATAGAATAGGTATATGACAATATTAAAATATAATATATCCTAGACTGACAAATCATCTCCGTTCAGAATCGCATTCAAATTTAACCTACCATAGTCCGAGGTCCACCCCACCCCCTAATGTACAGCAGAGCGATACCCACTTACCCACTTTATTTTTATTTAAATATAAATGTTTAAACTCAAAAACAAATGTAATTTGTGTATTACCTATATTATAATAAAGTACCTACTCATTGTTTATGTAATTTTATTGAAAATTATATCTAATGTTTAAGTGTGTATAAATATTAAATAATATACCTATACCTATATGATATTAATCATTATCAAAAATAGACTAATAGTGGAATACCTACCACCTACCGTAAATAGTAATAGTGTATACGCATTTGTATATAGGTTAATAGGTACCTAACGAATATTATTTTTATTACAAAGCTTATAAATAAATAAATTAAATAATTATATAAATATATAATTTATTTTACGATTATATTTATGTATCATTAGTTTACGTAG
>JANEHU010003287.1:0-11490 GCA_027563435.1 Nasonovia ribisnigri | reverse complement strand
CTACTTATAAAAAAAAAAATCGTCCCTACTGATATTTATTATTTCTCAACTGTTATTATAACTTCTTGTATTACATTGTCATATGGCAAACAAAGAAAATATTGTACGAATATCTGACTATAAAATATTATGCAAATGTCGAAATTATGATGAATTTTTTAAAAATTTGAACTTTTAAAGCCTGTATAAAAAGTCCGATAAGTATTACCAATCACAAAGATTTGTGTAAATGTAAAAGAATATGATATGATTTATCAATAGAGTATAGACCGTATACTTACTTTTTTTTTTTATTGAGCTTAAGTCCTGCAATTATGGCTATTACCCACGGTTAGTTGAAACACGTTTTTGTATGAGTGGCAAGGACTCGTTGCTAAAAATCCCGGCTGGTCACCCATCCGGGAACTAGCAACGCCGGCCGATACGTACACTCAGAGCGTTTCCGCAATTGACTGTACACACCGCGCCATACCAAACCATTAGACCGTATACTCTATAGGTAGGTACCGAGTATATAAGTTCTATGGATTTATCATATTCAATCGTCTATGGCAATCGCCAATTGTCGACATTCGTCGGAGACGATTAACGATTCTAATAATTTCAGTGAACAAAAAAAATAAAATAAGTCAACAATAGACAGTACGTTAAACATAATGTTATCATCTTAAAATATACCTTATTTATAACACGAACCCTCACATTTTGTTACGTTCAGTTTATTTTCATTAAATATTCGATACTTTACAGTTTTAGTTCTGAGCGAGATGAAGACGGATGAAGATAGCCGTTTCTTCAGGACCGGTGAATATACTGTACGTCTGCACTGTTAGGTTTCACCGGAAGAGTCGATGTTTACGCGTAAGTTTGTTTTCATATTATTTTGGGGTTTAAATTTACTTATTAGAGTTAAATTAAATATTTATTTCTACGTATTAAATGCCAAAAGTATAAATATAAATTAAATTAAGAATAATTAAAACACATTTTGTGAAAGGAACAAAATTACTCTTAACATTCGATGTAAGTATCTACAGTTATTCATTTTTGAATTACAACAAAATTAGATAATCGCTACATGAGAAATCGAGTGAATATCCAATGTGGTAAAAATATAAATTCAAAAGCTCATTTGACTTGGTATCTTATTGGTTTTTTTTGTTTTTTGATAAACTTAACAAAACTTATGAGAAATCATGTGTTACATTTTCAAATCTTAGATTTAAAAAGTAAATTTTTTATGAATTTCTATTTAAAAATAGTTTGCACATTGTCGTGATTTTTACGTATTTTGTCAATATTTAAACTTTAAATGGTTATAAAAAAAATTTGTGACAACAGATTTTAATATTTTTCATATATTAATGTAACAATATATTAAGAGCCTTGTATTAAATTTTCAAGTTTTTACCCCACAAATAAAGTTTTATAGAAATATATAGAAAAAGAACCTAAAAAAATTGGAAAATGAAAATGTCCGGTAACAGCTCAAAATATATCAGAATATTTTGAAAATGCTAGGGTGTGTAGAAAATATAAACACAATAGTATACAACAATACGTATATAAGCATTCGGTCAAAATGTCATGTATATACAGTCATTTCTTTTAGAGTTACTTCAAAAACCAAAATCGATTTGATCAAAAATCGGTTTTTCGTAAAAATTGCCGTTTTTTCCTTAAATTTGTCATTTGTTTCTCTCGGCGCTCATGAAAACTACTGGGAAATTTTTACCCCTCAAAGTACCATCAAGATTCAGTTTCCTATCAGAAAAGCTACTATTGAAGAAAATTGAAGTATTTTCCTGCCCTAAAAGGTGATGACAGACACAAAAATAAAAAATTAATAAAAATTAAATAAAAAATAATAAAAAAAAAAAAACACACATTATTGTAAAATCAATACATTCATCACTCCACTCAGAATCTAATACAAACTAACAACATAATATAATAGTTAGATAGGTATAATACAAATTAAACATTATTTATACAATATATAATATGTGTAACGTGTAGGTCATAAGAATATTGTTGAACATTTTACTGCAGGCTACATGTTATTTCAGAGATGGTATTCGTCAGTGAAAATTTTCCAACTAGGAATAATAATGTATTATTATAAGCAGATGAATAGCGTGTAAACGTTGCAGTATTTCGAAGACTAAGTTGTATATCAGATTTTGGTTCGGACACAGGGTATGTACCTATTTATTTTTTCAGTAGTTTTTTCTTTTTTATCAGGTATTGTTCATTGATCAGGGTGTGTATTGCCCTCAACTTTTTAAATTATTTTTATTTTAACTACTGGTATAATAACACTATTCCAGCCATGAATAAAGTCGTGATAAAAATTAGGAAATTAGTCAGGTACGATATTTTTAAGTGTAGGTTAGTGGAGTGAGAATAGCAGTTGCGAGAGGTTGTGAAAGAGTTTGTGAGAGAGGTTATGAGAGAGGTTGAGAGAGTGAGAGAGGTGATGAGAGCGGTTGTGAGAGAGGTTTTGAGAGAGATTGTGAGACAGGTAGTGAGACAAGTTGTGAGAGAAGTTTTGAGAGAGGTTGTGAGAGAGGTTTTGAGAGAGATTGTGAGACAGGTAGTGAGACAAGTTGTAAGAGAGGTTGTGATAGAGATTGTGAGGAGGTTTTGAGAGAGGTTGAGAGAGTTATAAATGTTGGGGGAAAGAGAGGGGTGATAGGAGAGAATAATATTTAAATATTATCTTTCATTGTTATGTTTACAATATTGAATACATATATAGTTAGTAGGAAATGATCATTGGAAACCTTGCGAGTTGTGATGGAAGTCGTCAATCATCACTATAGCGTCAACTAACCATATAAGTTTATCTAACTTACCTTCTTATGAGATAGGATAGAATAAAAAGATCGGTTGCCGGTTAGGATGTCAGCGCACTATTCCATATCTGACCCACGCACAAACAAACAAAAAAATAATAATAATAATAAGTTATGTCTAGGTAATAAAAAAATAAAAATTTAACAAATATTTTAATATTTGAAGTACTAAAATATGCAAAATATGAACTACAAACAAAAATTCATAAAATAAATAAGAAAAATTCAGACATGTACGAAAAAATGATTTTTAAGTTAAGTCAAGGTAATAAAAATTTTTAAAAAAAGTTTATGAAATAATTAATATCAAAGTATAACAAAATGCAAAATATTCAATTAAAAAAAATGCAAAAATTATTATAAAAATCCAAAGACAGACAAGAAAATAATAATTTAAGTTTAATTAATAATCAAATGTATGATTTATTAATACTTAAATTATCAAAATATGTGAAATATTCAATATATTATATAATACAAAAAAATTAAATTAAAAAATAAACTTTAATCCCGGCCACTGGGAAAAAAAATAATCAACGGTGAAAGAATTATATAATATTAAAATTGGGTAATGGTTAAATTGTGTAAAAAAAATAATAAGTAATATAAAAGTAGTGAAAAAATTAAAATAAAAGTTTATGATTTGTTAATACCTTAAGTATCACAAAATGTAAAATATCCACTACAGAAAAAGCATACAATTCTAAGAAAAATCAAGAGAAAAAAAAAATAAAAAAAAGTTTATGATTTGTTAATACTTTAAGTTATAAAGTTTAAAAAATATCCAATACCAAAATAATAATTTAAAATTATAAGAGAAATCTAAAGGCACACAAAAAAAAATAATAATAATTAAGTATAATTAATAAAGAAATGTAAAAAAAAAAATGTGTAATTTATTAATTTTTAAATTATCACAATATGCAAAATATTCAAAATATATAATAAAAAAAAATAATATTTAATTCCAGCACTGGAAAAAATAATAATTCATTAGTGAAAGAGTTATATAATACTAAAGTTGGGTAATGGTTAAATTCAATCTAAGAACACTCACCCAGTGACGGTTCTTGCGCACGGCTAGGCTGTGTGAGCATTAATAGTCGAAAAAATGAAAATAGTTGTGGGGGAGGCTATTACAAGTTTTGGCATGCTAAGCCTCTCTTAGCCACCCCCTAGTTGTGCGTGGGTCAGAGAGAGAAATAAGTGGTGCGCAAAAATCAGACATCCTATTAAGTGTCATCAAGTTGATGAAGCTGTTGATTGTTGACATTTAACATTAACTGTGGTCGGTATGATTGGAAGTAAATATAATTACTAATAAGTAATGATGATGAGTAGTGGAAACCGGAGTACATTGAGACGCATATTAGTAAAGATATAGTAATAATAGAGATCTCCCAAAATAATATGTACAAAAAGTTCAAACATCAAAACCAACTTTATAAAATATTTATTTATGAAAAAATATATTACTGAAATTAATATTATTATAAATTATATAAAACCATGAACTATTGACTTATTTTAGCATGTCCCATGTTTCACTGTCCATAATATAGGTAATTCTATATTTTTCGCTTAATAATTTCTGTTAAAATACTAGGAAAATGTAATAAGTATAATTGCTAAATTTGAGCTTTTACTTATAACATATTCATAAAAAATTATAATGGAAGGCTAGGCACCGTTATTTCACATAAAATAGGTACATTTGGAGTTTAATTTAACTAATATAATATTCTAGTTTTGATTGGCTGAGTGTAACTATTGTCTATTTGTAGGCTTAGGTACACTAAATCAAAATCAATAATATTGGTGAAAAGTACTATCTGGAGTGGTGGTGAATCTTTTCACGAAACAAGTCTCTGTTTTTAATTTTTAATTAAGGTAATATTGACTTATTAAAGTTGATGAAGAATATTTATAATGACAATATTATGTTACTGCACAGTTCACACAGTCTCTCTTTCAAATGATATGCCGTCTGCAAGATATTAATCTTTAGTATTTAAATTGATTGAGAATTTCACATTTATCGAAAAAGAGACGTATCCGGTCGCCTTATTAGGTCGAGCTGTCAAGCGACTGTTATCTATAAAAAAAAAAAAATGGTGCGGGGCCACGCTCGAAACAAAGAAACGCTCTGAGTGTACTTATCGGCCGGTATTGCTAGCTCCCGGATGGGTGACCACCCGGGATTTTTAGCAACAAATCCTTGCCATACATAAACACAATTATTTTAAACAATCTTTTCTCAACCATATAAACAACCTACAAAAAAAAAATAAGGTTAATGCCCATAATTCAAAATTATTAGGTAAATATATGTCATATACTTTAGTCACAATCTTGTGCAAACGATATTGTCTTCTATTTTCCCTAACTGTACAAATCCTAAAAATCAATGAAATCAGAAATATTGTTACAAAAGAGAGACTGTCATGACTTGATTTATAATTTTGTCTTAATTTTTTCTGTTGAGAATCTGGGCTTTTAATATCAGAGGATGGAGAAAGAGATGCGCTTTTGTATCATAAGTAGAAATATTTGTTCACGCTGTGTGACCAAAACAACCCTCCAGAGAATGCTTCAATATTGGTCTAAAATAAAATTATTGGAATACGTTATAAAGTTGCTCCAAATCTCAAAACTTTCCTTGATTAAATGATCAGCTGAAATTAATACCCACTTGTGAGACGGAGACGATACATGCTGATAATTAATTAATATAATTATGATTTTTCCGCCATCCCCCGCCCAGGCATAGCAGAAACCTTCGGGTGCCCAATCAAAATTCTGCCAAAAAAAAAAATAAAAATAATGACTTTTACAATATTTACATCCAATCATACTTTCAAGTTGTGATCACGGTTATTGTGTCAACCTTAGATCATATACCATGAATGGCCCTTATCCCGATAATGTGTAGCACATATTAGCGACAATGGTCTCTGACTAAAAATATATTGAATTGATATCGATCAAAAAAAATGTCAGAGACCTACGAGTATACCTACCTTATATGTGCTTCAAATTGTTTACAAAGGTAAACTGGGCATGGTATATGATCTAAGGTGTTCTAAGGAGTCAATAATCAACGGCTCAACTTGATAAAAAAACACTTAAGTTCGGCAACCAACTCAGGATCTTTTTATTCAAAGTGTCCTAATAAGTCATAAGGAGGTTAGTTAGGTAAACCTATGGTTAGTTAAAGCTATGGCGATGATAGACGGCTGTCATCACTGGTCGTGAGCTTTGCAATGTTCTTATCCTACTAACTATTAAGGTATTCGATATTGAACACATAACAATGAAAGAAAATATTTAAATATTATTCGTGGGGCTGGGTTAGGATAGGCATGGGTAGGGTAAAATATTAGAACCGAACTAATCATCATAATTTTTAACCACGGTGTAAAGGGCGACCGAGTAGTGTTATACCAGTATAATTAAAAACTTTAAATACCGCCAATCCTAATTAATTATTTCTTTAACACGAAATATTAAAAAAATTAATTTTAATATATTATAACAAAATATAAGTATAAAAATTAATTAGGATCGACGGTATTTGGGATGTTTTTGACATTTTAATTTTTTTCTAAATTTAATTTTCTTAAATATTAATAATTTACTTATATAGATTTTTTAAACATAAACATCATTGTGCCATCCTAATTTTCTAACTCCTTAAAAAGTATTTGCCTGCGGGCTCCCACTTTCCTCTTCCATATTTTTTTTTATCAATTTAATTCTTGTAGATATTTCTAAACCTAATTTGAAAGATCATAAACCTAGTGCATATAACTATTTTCTAAATTAAATTTTCTTACACCTGAAAAAGTATTTGCCTGTGGGCTCAAACGTTCCCCTTCAAACATTTTTTTTCTAAATTTAAATATAAATATATTTACTTAGGTATAGAATTTTTAAACATAAACATCCAGGTGCCATACTAATTTTTTTTTTCTAAATTTAATTTTCTAACTCCTTAAAAAGTATTTGCCTGCGGGCTCCCACTTTCCTCTTCCATATTTTTTTTTATCAATTTAATTCTTGTAGATATTTCTAAACCTAATTTGAAAGATCATAAACCTAGTGCATATAACTTTTTTCTAAATTAAATTTTCTTACTCCTGAAAAAGTATTTGCCTGAGGGCTCAAACGTTCCCCTTCAAAAATTTTTTTTCTAATTTTAAATATTAATGATTCACTTATATAAATTTTTTTAACATAAACATCATTGTGCCATCCTAATTTTCTAACTCCTAAAAAGTATCTGCCTGCGGGCTCAAACGAATCCCTTCATAATTTTTTTTCTAAATTTAAATATTAACGATTAACTTATACAGATTTTTTAATCATAAACATCCAGGTGCCATATTAATTTCTTTCTAAATTCAATTTTCTTACTCCTTAAAAATTATTTGCCTGCGGGCTCCCACTTACTTCTTCCATATTTTTTTTTATCAGATTATATAATCTTAATGATTTTTTTTAAAAATTTTACAACCAGTTGCCATATTAATTTTTTTTCTCACTCCTTAAAAAGTATTTGCCTGCGGGCTTAAACGATCCCCTTCATAATTTTTTTTCTAAATTTAAATATTAATGATTTACTTACATAGATTTTTTAAACATAAACATCCACAGGTTGTTTCTAAATTTAATTTTCTAACTCCTAAAAAGTATTTGCCTGCGGGTTACAACGTTCCTCTTCCATATTTTTTTTTATCAATTTAATTCTTGTAGATATTTCTAAACCAAATTTGAAAGATCATAAACCTATAGTGCATATAACTTTTTTCTAAATTAAATTTTCTTACTCCTGAAAAAGTATTTGCCTGCGGGCTCAAACGTTCCCCTTTATAATTTTTTTTCTAAATTTAAATATTTATGATTTACTTATATAGATTTTTTAAACATAAACATCCAGGTGCCATATTAATTTTTTTCTAAATTAATTTTCTCACACCTTAAAAAGTATTTGCCTGCCGGCTCAAACGTTCCCCTTCAAAATTTTTTTATTATATTATATATTATTAATGATTTTTTTTTTAAAATTTTACAACCAGTTGCCATATTAATTTTTTTTTTCACTCCTTAAAAAGTATTTGCCTGCGGGCTTAAACGATCCCCTTCATAAGTTTTTTTCTAAATTTAAATATTAATGATTTACTTAATTAGATTATTTAAACATAAACAATAAACATCCAGGTGCCATATTAATTTTTTTCTAAATTTAATTTTCTTACTCCTTAACAAGTATTTGCCTGCGGGCTCAAACGTTCTTCTTCAAAATTTTTTTATCAGATTATATATTATTAATGATTTTTTTTAAAAATTTTACAACCATTTTCCATATTAATTTTTTTTTTTCTCACTCCTTAAAAAGTATTTGCCTGCGGGCTTAAACGATCCCCTTCATAATTTTTTTTCTAAATTTAAATATTAATGATTTACTTAATTAGATTTTTTAAACATACACAATAAACATCCAGGTGCCATATTAATTTTTTTCTAAATTTAATTTTCTTACTCCTTAACAAGTATTTGCCTGCGGGCTCAAACGTTCCTCTTCAAAATTTTTTTATCAGATTAAATATTATTAATGATTTTTTTTAAAAATTTTACAACCATTTGCCATATTAATTTTTTTTTTCTCACTCCTTAAAAAGTATTAGCCTGCGGGCTTAAACGATCCCCTTTATAATTTTTTTTCTAAATTTATATATAAATGATTTAATTATATAGATTTTTTAAACGTAAACATCCAGGTGCCATACTAATTTTTTTCTAAATTTAATTTTCTTACTCCTTAAAATGTATTTGCCTGCGGGCTCTCACTTACCTCTTCCATATTTTTTTTTATCAATTTAATTTTTGTAGATATTTCTAAACCAAATTTGAAAGATCATAAACCTATAGTGCATATAACTTTTTTCTAAATTAAATTTTCTTACTCCTGAAAAAGTATTTGCCTGCGGGCTCAAACGTTCCCCTTTATAATTTTTTTTCTAATTTTAAATATTTATGATTTACTTATATAGATTTTTTAAACATAAACAATAAACATCCAGGTGCCATATTAATTTTTTTCTAAATTTAATTTTCTTACTCCTTAACAAGTATTTGCCTGCGGGCTCAAACGTTCCTCTTCAAAATTTTTTTATCAGATTATATATTATTAATGATTTTTTTTAAAAAATTTACAACCATTTGCCATATTAATTTTTTTTTTTCTCACTCCTTAAAAAGTATTAGCCTGCGGGCTTAAACGATCCCCTTTATAATTTTTTTTCTAAATTTATATATAAATGATTTAATTATATAGATTTTTTAAACGTAAACATCCAGGTGCCATACTAATTTTTTTCTAAATTTAATTTTCTTACTCCTTAAAATGTATTTGCCTGCGGGCTCTCACTTACCTCTTCCATATTTTTTTTTATCAATTTAATTCTTGTAGATATTTCTAAACCAAATTTGAAAGATCATAAACTAGTGCATATAACTTTTTTCTAAATTAAATTTTCTTACTCCTGAAAAAGTATTTGCCTGCGGGCTCAAACGTTCCCCTTCAAAAAAATTTTTATCAATTAAAATATTAATGATTTATATAATATACATTTCGTTTGAACATAAACATCTTGGTGCCAAATTAATTTTTTTCTAAATTTAATTTTCTTACTCCTTAAAAAGTATTTGCCTGCGGGCTCAAACGTTCCCCTTCATAATTTTTTTTCTAAATATAAATAATAATGATTTACTTTTATAGATTTTTTCATTCAGGTGCCATATAATTTTTTTCTAAATTTAATTTTCTTACTCCTTAAAAAGTATTTGCCTGCGGGCTCAAACGTTCCCCTTCAAAAATTTCTTTTCTAAATTTAAATATCAATGATTCACTTATATAAATTTTTTCAACATAAACATCATTGTGCCATATAACTTTTTTCTAAATTTAATTATTAATGATTTTCTCATATAGAATTTTTGAACATCAACAACCTTGTGCCATATCAACTTTTTTTCTAACTTCTTAATATGTATTTGCCCGTCGGCTCCAGAGTTCCCCTTCACAAAATTTTTATAAAATATTTAATATTTAATGCATGGTAATATCTGGTACTTAATTTCAATTACACTATTAATTATATTCATTCAAATTTATTAATAACAATGCAACGTGGTCACACAGGTAGGTAATGCTACTTCGTCGAATAAGCTGACAATGTTCATTGCTGTGGTAAAAATGCAAAAGAAGTGGTAAAATATAAAAAATTTAAAAAAAAAGCGATATAAAATATAGTAATAACAATTCAACGTTGTCTCCCAGCCCAAAGGTAGGCAATGCGACTGCGTCGGATAGCGGACATTGTTATTTTTTTGCAGTTGAGAACGCGAAATATGTGTTAACACGTGGATTGACATTCAACGTTGTTACCCAGGTAGGCAATGCGACTGCGTCGGATAGCGGACAATGTTAATTTTTTGCAGTTGAGAACGCGAAATAAGTGGTAACACGTGGATTGACATTCAACGTTGTTACCCAGGTAGGCAATGCGACTGCGTCGGATAGCGGACAATGTTAATTTTTTGCAGTTGAGAACGCGAAATAAGTGGTAACACGTGGATTGACATTCAACGTTGTTACCCAGGTAGGCAATGCGACTGCGTCGGATAGCGGACAATGTTAATTTTTTGCAGTTGAGAACGCGAAATAAGTGGTAACACGTGGATTGACATTCAACGTTGTTACCCAGGTAGGCAATGCGACTGCGTCGGATAGCGGACAATGTTAATTTTTTGCAGTTGAAAACGCGAATTAAAGTGGTAACACATTGAAAATCAAAATAAAAACTATATATTATATTATAGTTATAACAATTCAACGTTGTCACCCAGGTAAGCAATGCGACTGCGTCGGATAGCGGACAATGTTAATTGCTGTGGTCAAAATGCGAATAAAAGTGGTAAAACATCGAAAATTCGACAAAAAAAAAAACGATATAAAATATAGTAATAACAATTCAACGTGCTCGCTGTCCGCTCCCCGCTCCTTGTGTCTGAATTGCTTAGCGTTTTATACCATAAGATTAAAATAGAATATTATCTAAATCTACGTTTTTCTATTTATTACTTTGGTCACGGTTAGGTATATCAAATTATTATCATTGTTATCATTAAATATTTAGTGCCTGCTTGGAGGTTTCGCTTTTATGATTACTAACGACTACCTCCACTGCTAGGCGTACCGAACAAACTCACTAAATGACTCCGTATGGTTAGGGTTGAGCAGAAGAGAACAGGTGAGCACAGGTGTTTTAATAAATGAACGAAACCAATAACAACGTAGTTTACGTCAAAATCGGCGATTTTATTATTCACAAAATAATCAACAAAACAAAAATCAAATGGTACGATAGGGCGCACACGTGGTTATGCCAAAAAACCGTTTACAACGGCAATGTAATATGCAACTTACAAGAAGTATATCTGAAGCACAGATTATGTTATGAAAATGTCTAGAAACATGTCTTTCTATCTCCTAACCTTTCTAAAACCTAAATTTTTAAATTTGAACGATGATGGATGATCCTTCCCCATAGAAATCAAAATTAGTAAA
>JANEHU010003284.1:0-28780 GCA_027563435.1 Nasonovia ribisnigri | reverse complement strand
AAGTAATTTTTTTTTAATCACAATTTAATAACTCAAGTGTCTAGTCATAAATAACAACTTATTTTGTTTTTACTTTCTATGTTTGAACGTTGATTACCTAGTTATATTATTGTTTAATTAATTTGATTAAATGGAATAATTTGAATACATTATTTAGGTTGCTGCTGTAGAAAATGTTGATAAAAAATATATTTGAAAGTTTAAACGTTTAAACGTACCTACGATTAGGTCAGAACTGAAAGGGTTAATCAATAATTTCATTATTGCATGGTATAGGTATCTAAATTGAATACATTAATGGTGGATAGGCTGTATTGTACTTGCATATAGGTAATAATATTGCCAATTAGGATTTTTAAATTTTTTTTATTATGTATAGTGATCCAAGTATCCAATGTTAACACATATGCTATAATATTATATGACGTATACACTAAAGTAAATAATTGTTTTTGGTATAAAACTGGTAGGAATAATGTGTAATGTGTATGTTTTATAATTTAAGAGCAACTTTAACTTAAAATATTTACAATGAAAGTGAAATCACTAATTGTAATGGCTAAGTAAAATTGACCTTAACTATCTACCATCATTAACCATTATTGAAAATCGATATCATAGCACCGAATACCGTACACATTAATATTTATGAGAACGTCACACCCATATTTATTTCAGTCTTATAAACGGGAATTTTAGCAAAATGTTCATTCTGAGAGTGTTTCAATTTTATGTTGTTAGTTCAAATATTAGAGTGAATTGACTAATTATAAAATTTAATAATTAAACATAAGCAATTAATCATTCGTTGTACTAGGAATTCAATCCGAATAAAACAGTTTTTGAATAATATGTTATATACTTGTTCGGTACCTATCGCTAACACAAAAAAATGTATAATATTTTTTACAGAAATGCAAAATGTATATGATACCGCATTTTATATACCTATATTAGAAAAATATTTGGACGTAACAAAATAGTTTAATATTTATTTTGTTATGTGATTTTGAATTGTTTGCATTCATTGTAATCAATTATAATGCCCACAATATATGCAGAGTGAATAGTAGTTATAATACGTATTATAATTTAATAATATTAAAATAAACTTTGTGTACGTTTTATTATCGTGTACGTTTGTTTTTAATCTCATAGGTACCTAAATAAAATTAAACGCGTCGGTATATCATTTTTTACCTGTGGGGTTATATTTAAAATTACCTACTTTGTCGTATAATATTGTGCTTTTTGGATAGATCATCGTGTATATTCTGATTACTCTACATTCATTGTTAAATGAACCAGGTTTAATTAAATTAGTGGAACGTTTTCAAATGGTTTTTACGTGCAAGAACAGCATTGTTTCAATGGAATAAAAGTCATAACTATCGCTTTTGGCGGAAAATAACACGTACCCATTTATGATTTAATCAAATGCAATAGTATATATTTTAAAATATTTTGTACCTACATAAACATTTATGTTTTAAATATAACATCTACTGTGGCATGGCCCGGGTTAATTCAAATTTGTTATAGCAGTAGCTGTCACAGTTATGTGTCTGACAAAATTCTAAACAAGTTTAAACTTTATTTATTATGTATTTTTTTTTACAGACACCACACATTATTTACGTCAATATGAACGTTATTATATAATCATTATTTTTTCTTTGTATAATAGTATTATTTTCTATTAAATACTGTCAACACTTGTTTACTTTTATATAGATAGTATAATAGTTATAACTAGCACATTAAAAAATATAAATACACATCAATATAATAAATGTATTCATGTTTATTATGCCTATGACCGATCTGTGGTGTTTTGTTAGTTCTTATCAGTGATCAGCAACGATGTTAGCATATTTAGAATTGATCGCCTCATGCTCGAACTCTGGAGTTTGATGGAAAAGTGTTCTATATAGAGAGATTCACGTAGATCTAAAGTCTAGCTTCCTGTTTTTGGGTTTAGAATACCAGCTGGTTTGTGATACTCGTCTCATACCGATTGAGCTATATATTATACAATTACACTTAAAAACCTTTGAAATTTGCTTTTCGATAAAAAATTTAACTATTGATCGATCCTATTATATCTCAATAGGTTAAGCACTTCCACTCGATTACGAATGTTACGCTACATTCGATTTGTTTCAGTCATCTCAGGGTAGTAGAGTATAACTAAAACTTTTAATGCAATGAATTATTATATTATTATTTCAGATCTCAGTATAATTTACTATTGTCATATCAAACAGTACCTCAATAAGGTAACCTTATAAGCAAACACTTAACTGGCTTGATACAATAATTTGGCACGTAGAGTCTAATACAAAAATTAACAATGTATCTATATATTATTTAACACGGCTTATTTTGCTAAATAACTACTAATTTTGAACTTATTGATCATAAAAAATAAAAAAAATTATAACGCTATATCAAACGATCAAATATTCATTTGTTTTTACTATTGCCTATATGAATTATTTAATATAATGTATATAAGTATGTATCATACTTAATAACACTGATGACTGATGAAAATAACATTTGGGTATAGTCTTAAAAATTGTCGATTAAAAATCACTAAATTATTTTATTTTGGCTCTATAATAATAATCCAAATTATTGTATCAAGCCAGTTAAGTGTTTGCTTATAAGGTTAGCTTATTGAGGTACTGTTTGATATGACAATAGTAAATTATACTGAGATCTGAAATAAATACGAATTAAAATAAAGATAACAATATTTATTTCTTACATCGGAATTTAAAAGATAATTGGCTATTAGGACCGTTAGGGAGAGAGTGACGACTGACGAATGAATGTCAAAAAGGTTAAAGAGAGCTTAAGAATCAGTATTGGAGCGGATCTATGTACATTAACTTTTCTGTTTAATATATAATCTGTTGGCGAAAAGTAAATCCGAGAGCGTTGGAAAAAAAAAAGCTCAGATATAAAGTTGTAGAGTGAGTAGTGATATAAATGTGTATAAGCTAACTATGTGTGTTACAACTGTTGCAAGATTGGGAATTGTTTACAGAGTCAAAGGCTCCTTTCATATCTGAAAAGGTGGTGATAGAAGAGTGAAATAATTCTTTTTTTGTTGGAATCGTCGGCCTTTAAATTATACACAAAATAACGGAATAATGTTAATGATCATTATTTTACAAGTGTTAGTGACGTCATAAAAAAAAATAAATTATATAAATGTTGTACTATTAATACTCACTATTTGATGTAAATAAATATACAAATAATAGGTTTACAAATACATTAAAACATTATACAATAACTATAATGTATTCTTTGCTTTAACTTTTAGTTAAAAATAAACTAATAACTTTAGTCTTTAATCGTTTTTTTGAACTCTACTCGTGTTATTACAAGGCCATGAATGTTTGAAATAAGTACTTACTATACAGACATTTCACGCTCAGTACAAATAAGTCGCGATGTGAGACGGTAAATACTAATCGAATCCTATAGGTACTAAATCGGAAAAAAGTTATATGATAATTGAGTCCCTGGTATAAACGAAAAATATCCCGATTAAGTCCCTGATTGGGAAACACAAAATATACCAATTGAGTCCTAGGATTAATTTGAGTGAAATATAAAAGCAATTATATACAAAGTGTATCTCATACATTTTTACCAATATTAGAAATTTAATTTAACCATTACCTATATTTATTTATTTATAAACAAGTAACAATAACTGAATTATACAATATACCTAACACGAAATTAAAGAATTTTTCAAAACTAATATTAAAAAAAAATATTTAACCATATGAATGGTACATGTAAAAATAGTCATTTTTTGTTACAGTCCCTAATTCTGTAAAAGTGGGAAGGAAGATGTTTTATTTTTTAAATTTTACAGAACTCAGTAATCACTTAAATTAATTAATTTTAATAACATTAATTATTTATTATTTATACTCGACTAATTTTTTATTTTACATTTCATGAAACTCAATTAGTACCAAAAAATGTATTTGGAAATTGGGATTCAGTGTCCATGTGAGACCATCACAAATTTGAGTCGTTTTGAAATGCTGTTTTACATTTTGAAACAATAATCATAAGTTTTGATTGGTTATTGTATTATGATTCAGAACAAGTTTTCCAAAGTAATTCAGAACTGCTCTGGCTTATACTAAACATAACCACGGATAAAATTAGACAGAATACAAAAAATAAGTATTTCAATATTTTTAATTACAATGAGAAAAAAAAGAAAAAAAAAGAAAAGAAGGTTTAGTAACTAGTGGGATATTGACATTCAAATTATAATTATATTGACACAATTATAACTATTTATACAATAATAATATTACAAAAGTCGATAAAGTTATATACTTCGAGTGCAAACATTATGTAATATAATAATATACAATTTGAAGTTTGAACACAATGTATAATATTATTTACTATATGTTTTTTCAGTATAAATATAAAATATATAATGTTTGTTATTTAAATTTGTTTAACTTCCATGTTTCTTATGCATACATTATTATAAAAAACGTACACTGAAATTACAATCTATTGTAATATAATGGTATAAATTATTATTTTATTTTTTGTTCAATCGTAATGAAAGTTTCACTAATCGTTTATATTTTTAACTATCAAGAAATATTTTATAATTAATGATTTTTATTTTTTAACTGATATATATTCATGTGTTGTAATTTTGTAGCTCATAATGTGGGATTACCTTAATACTGAAATCACAGTACCTACCTATCTAAAGATAAACTAAATTGCAATTTCATCTGAAAATATGTATTCAGTACTAGAATGTATTCATCAAATAACCATATTTATTTTCAAATTATTGGGCCCTTGTTCTGATCACTCATACCAATCATACCTATAAAGTTGCCATTTTATTACCAAGGTAAGCTCCGAACTCTTGATAATATCTTCTATCCCAGCTTGTGTCCTCTAAGGTGCAATTTCATATACCAATCCATTTATGTTGTATTTGATACGATATGTTATGCAGTAGACCAACCAACTACACATAAGCAGCTACATTTATGATAAAATAACTATCTTTATTTCTCGTGATGTCCAATTAACTGTCCATCACCAACTAGAAAAGAATTTAAATTATAATACTAAATCGAAAAATTTAAGTAACAGTTACAAATATTCTCATACTATTTGAATTTAACAGTATTGCACTTTGTATCAAGTATTTAAAAAATAAAAAATAAATAAAAAAAAAGATTTTTTTTTAAATTTCCATTTTTTCAATATTTTTGACTAGAGTTACTTGGTTATCGTTGAAAGTGCTTGCAACTAGTATCAAGTACTTGCAACGAGAACCACTCAAACTGAAAATTTCAAACCCTCTCAGAAGTAGCAATCTCTACTTACAAACTATTTCATTCCCACCTTACAAATCATTCAAACTCACTTAACCTTGCCCTTAACTTTAAAAATATCCCAAGTAATCCTCTGAGAAAACTAAAAAGAAACTGATATGGACTTAGCATAATATATAACTAATAGTAAAACATATTACTGACTGCAGTTATTAATTTCAACTTCTTTTATGTCTACATAAATTATCTATGATGGTTATTATAAATAGATTAATATATTTCAAATCTCCAATAAATTAATATCATATACATATCTACCCAAACCTTGCCTTAATGGTGGAACTACTGTTAAAGCAATTATTTTAACTATTCATGAATTACCATTTTTTTAATCTTTTATTTATTATATACCTACTTAACTTCATGCAGAGTGTAAATATTAATATTTAATAATATTACTATGTATGATTTACAGACATGATGTATTTATGACCACAAGTAATATTTGTTTGGGTTACCTCGGTCATTTTGACCTAGAAATAAAAAAATCTTATTGTTATTTTATCGTTTTTTTAACGACACCATTATTTTTTTTTTTAAAGAAATGCTTCTGTTTATTTCAACGGGTCAATGACAATGAAAGGGTAAACGTTTGATATTTTTCTGTCATTAGGATTTTACACAACGTGCAATATTACATTTAAAAGACGTAAACACAAATACAATTTATAACCACTGGCAGGTGAAATATACTGTGGTGGTAGGTCGTAGGTATAGAACAAAAGCGGAAGACGTTACGTGCTTGGCTCATATAACGAGACACGTTTGAACTTTGAAATTTAATCGCTACGATGATTTCGTTTTTATGATAATATGTAATTCAAACAGAACAAAATTACAACCAAAATAAAACAAAATTGCGCTGTATTAAAAATTCATTTTTGCACACCCACAATAATGACGCATTAGTGAAAAATCCAACAACCACTATCTATAAAACGTTTTTCATCTAAGAACTGATGATTATATTATGTTGAACAATAAAATATGCGTATATATACAGCACAATATCATATCTCATCATTCATTTCATAACATTACGATATATTTATTTCATAATAATATAATTTTTTCTTTGAATTTGTAAAAGTTACTGTGGTGGTTAATTAATTTTGTCTCAAATCTATATAAAATAGGTATTCAGCATTTCAACATAGTTATGGGGTTATTCTTGTAGACTTTTTTTATTGCAACTCGGTAAACATTTACATTTTAATTTTCTCTTATATAACATATTTCCTATATATAAAATGTTTTCAATTTTCTGTTTTTTTTTTATGGTTTTAACTCGATTAGTTTTCCTTTAATTCGATTATTTTGCCCTTTTACTCAGTTCATTACATTCAATGTTTGCAGTACACCATAGTAGAAGTGTAGGTACATAAAGACCCATTTATCGAGTTAATAGTCTTGTTTGGTTTGTGAATTGTCGACTAGACTTGTATGTTTGACATATATTTTACTTCAGTGTGAATATTATGTTAATTTATTTAAATTAACTTGGTAGTTTTTCTTCTATTTATTGACATAATAAATACTTTAGGCAATAAGCTTATGCGTGGAAAATAAGATTTTGCCTTGGGGTCTATTTTAGTTATTAAGACAATTAATCATTAAATATTTAATATTAAACACGTTTAATATTCACGTGAAGAATTCATCACTTATGATTCAAGTAATTTGATGATTGAGAGATAATAGGAACTAATATATTTTGTTACCAAAGTATCTTTTTTATAAATTAATTATTCATTAAAATAATACAATAGCACATTAACGTAATAAACATTTAAAAAATATAAATATTTTTTTAAATTGTACTCTTAATTGTGATGTTTACACTAACTAAAAAAAAATGCGTTTGATATACAATTATTATTAGTATTTACATAGTGGGTATACCATACTTTGGTAAGGTAGGTGTATACTAAATGAATATTAGTTACCAATAGTATAATTAGATATGGTGATATCTATTATGATAAAAGTTTATGTTTGGAATTTATGGACCACGTACACCTATTGTTCTAAAACTAAAAACTATTATTTTATTGTTTTTTTGTATCTGTCATCGACTTCTTGTGCAGCAAAAATGCTTAGATTTTCAACTAAATATCTTTTCTCGTAGGAAAGTAAATGTAGTTGGTACCTTTGGAATGTAAGCAGCCCAGTACAATTCTCTTAATCATTGTGAAAAACAACATATTTTGCTCAGTCAATAATCTTAAAAGTTTACTGGAGACTTCTAGCTGTTATTGAAGCTATTAAAAAATATTTAAGATTTTTGATGAATTTTTGTTGTAAGTAAAAGTAAGTAACTTTGGAAATTATTATGGAGTAGAATTATATACAATTTTCAATTTCTATAGCTAAGGCTTGAAAATGTAATGTAAGGATATTAAGTAATTTATTCTGAAGAAAACCTTAAAATAAATAAGCAAATATTTTTTTTAAGACCTTTGAAGTTCGAATTTAGCGAAATTAAATATTTAAGCCAAGAATATAAATTTTCATTATTTTGTTGTAAATTAAACATATTATTCGTGGGACTTAACATTTTTACATATTTAATAAGTAGGTATATTATTATAATTTATGTACACAATGAAATTTTCAAAACATTTAGATAAATTTTAACTACCACCTGTTAATACCTATTCACACCGTTCTATGGTAAGACGGTATTAACTCAAAAGCATACTATTATAATAATTAAATATTAATAATATAGTAAATGCAAAGTTTTTGGAAATAATTAAATCAACCTACCGTACTATAAATGATAAAATAAACTACTTAAAATCAATAAGTATCAAAAAACATAATATCATTAAATATACTTAAAAATATAAGCTTGGTCAGCCCAATGACAGCTAATCTTCGCTCAGTATCGTTTTTCGTATGCAATGATTTATCGTTGAATTCAAATTCACAATATTAGAATAACTCACTCAATAAAGAGAGAGACACGCCACACCCATAGTACATAAGAGCGGTTAACTACTTACTTATTTTTTATTTTTTTATTTAAATGTCAAATTATGGAGTTTTTACTCTCGTCGTTATAAAATGTAAATTACGTATTTATTTCCTAAAGTTAAAAACAAAGTTTAATAGAAAAAGCGCATGGAAACTTCATT
Organism: Nasonovia ribisnigri; assembly: GCA_027563435.1. Lineage (NCBI taxonomy): Eukaryota > Metazoa > Arthropoda > Insecta > Hemiptera > Aphididae > Nasonovia > Nasonovia ribisnigri. Next base: position 20,223 of record JANEHU010003284.1, on the reverse strand, counting down.
ATCGCGATTTAAAATACCCTAGACACACTTTGTAGTATCTGTTGTAATTTATAATTTAAAAAAAAAGTTTTACTTTTAAATTTGAATAGCCTTTCATTAAAATATACATTCAAAAAAATATTTGAAATCGACACAAACCAGCGACACATTTTAGAAAAAGTTATTTCTTAAATTATAATTTTAAGGTAATTGAACAGTTTAAATATTATAACTCACATTTTGTTAAAATGTGCAAACAATATAAATGTAATAGTGTACCTAAAGAATATATATCTTTTAAACTGTTTAACTTATGATTTTACAATTTAATGGAGCCATGTGAAATTATAAAATATAATGTATATTCGTTTTTATTTAAAAAAAAATAAAAGTTCAGTCTTAAAACGTTTTTTTGTTCATTTTTTTTATGACTTTTGAATAAACCATATATTTGGATATCGTATTGCGTTCTAGATAAAATAATGTATTGAACTTACTACTTTCAACTTACTAATTAATCTTAATAATGATAGGTATACAATTATTCTGGTGAAACGTTTTTGATTTTGTAGCTATGAACATACCTAAATAAATGCGCGAATATGTATGCACCTAGTTTTAGTATAAAAGAATACAAAAGTAAATAGTTATATTTTTTTCGTTAAATATTACTTAGATTAATAACTAAATGGTTGTATATTATTTTTGACGTTATAATAATATTATGCATACACTTTATTTTCAACAAAATGCATTGTGTACGATAATTTTTTCTTAAGAACAGCATAATACGTATAATATTTTATTTTTATATTATTTTTTTAATACTTCATATAAACTGTTGAAAGCACACTGGGTTGGCGCACGTAGTAAAAATGAAAATTGTACCGTAAATAAAATAATATAATATATTTAATGTGTAATATGTATTACCTACGTGCAGTATTAAAGTGTTGATCACAATAGTAGGCATTTATATAGGTACCTAACGTCTCTACCACCTAGGAGCTACGGGAGGGATACATTACAAATTATGGCTTATGATTCTGCCGACGAGTAACAAGGTCGAGTCTGCAGTATGTTTTATTCATACCTTAACATTCTCGGCTAAGTCTGTTCACAAATGCATGATTAATCGCGCAGGTTTTTAGGCTCCGACGCTTTATCGTGTGTAATTTAAGCCTAGGATGATAGCGCAAAGCTCACGAATAATATCTAAACAACAACCAGTAGCCTATAATAATTCATTGTAGCTCGCGAGCGGTCATATAATTTACTCCGAGCTGGGTTGTCCGGGCGACTTTTCACGGTTGCCGGACATAAAAACCACGATTATACTCTAATGTTAACTTATTTGTGCACTGCGGTCATCTGTCTATATGTATGGCAGCCGCACATTATGTATATAATATTATAATTTACTATAGTAACATACTCGTCGTATCATATAATAGTTTTAACGAATTTAATTAAGATTTTCATTTGGAAGCATTTAACCATGCAACAACGTGGTTTTATGATGTCTAATATTGTATAACCAATGAATACATAATAATTTGAGGAGAAGTTACTATATTATTAAGGAGTAATAGTGCTGTGACAGTACACCTATACACATGATATCGTTATCTATATGTTTCATAAGCCCTCCATTTTCCATAAGTAAAAAGTGAATACTATAACTAAACTAACTTGATACGCTGTAAACAGAGTATAATAACATACACGAGTATATGATGTATTAATTAAGTATTGCTAATAAATTATTGAATGTATTTTGCAACATGTAAAAATAACGAATAAAATATTTATTTAATTAATTAAGATATAATCTATGTAAGTATTTATTTGCATGCATAGTATATCATATGATATTACCTGTTCTAATTTCATATATCGAGAATGCTCAGCATTTTAAATTGTATTGTTATTCGGACTAAAATTAACATATTATTATATTTTAACATTAATTTAATTCACATGATATAATACTAGAGATATTTTTTGTATTTCCAAGAACAATATCAATTAAAAATTTGTTGAAAATAACAGTAATACCTAAACCGCTTGCAATCACTACTATATTTGTTTAAAACAAAAAACACATTTCTCATAGCAGCGCCATTGTCTATAAAATAAGTTAAAAGAACTTTTTAATACTTTAATATATAAATACATATTATACAGTGCTATGAAAAATTGAATTTTCCTTATTTTTAAATTGTTTTTTTAAATGTCAAATATTTAAAGTTTTTACTTTAAATTGCAGCAAACAAAATATATTTGACATTAAAACAATAGCAACAATTGTGATGTGTTTTGAACGTTTTTGATAAAAAAAAAAATAACAATTAATTATAAGTAGGTAGGTAATTATAAAGTTTAGTAGGTATAAAGAAGTTTAAGTTTTCGAAAGCTATTTTATCTCAGTTCACGACATTATATAGTACGCTACACCACTTCCTTTATCTAAACTTAAAGTGCATATTTAGTTAGTAAACTGTTAAATCAATATTAAATTATGATATATACTTTAGAGATGAAAAAACACAAAACATACTTTGTAAATATATTTTACAAAATGTCACCAACAAGAGTTACAACATAAAACGTATGAAAAACAGATTATTTTAAGATGGTATAATATATTCAGTATTGGTTAAAAAAAATCAAGCTATTCCTTAAAATATTATATTTATAAATCTATTGCAATTTCTAAGTATTTTTTAAGTACCTTCTCAAAAACTATATTGTTCTTGGAAATATTCAGTATCGTCTACCTTTCCTTTTCTGACACAATATATGAATGGAATACATATCATATTAATTTATAGTGAGCTTTCAGCTTACATAATGCTCGTACATTACATTACAGTATGTAGTAGGTATATTATTTATGCATAATTCTGCAGAAGTTTCACTTTCAAAATATGAGGTACGAAAAGCCGTGGTTTATCTTCACTTTTCTTTAAAAATGTTACATACGATATTATATGTGATATAAATATAAAGAATGCCCAACAAAATTAATTACCAGTATTTTTGTAAAAAAAAAGCATAATTCGTCAGATTTTTCTCATTTTCTCCATCAAATTTAATAAGACTTCTTAACGTGACTGAATATGATTTCAACTAACCTGACTCTCGGGTGTTTAATTATATGTTGAAACAATTTCTACAAATATTGTCAAACAATATATTTCTATAGAAAATGTATACGACACAATTTATTATGAGACTCTACAGTTAATGTTTTCCTACTTTGCATAATATTACATGCATTATTATTATTACCCAGTGTACACCATAGTACTGGAACAGGATTATAGCTCAACAAATACAGAGTATAATTTCAGGACTAAAGTACGACGAAAATAACAAAGTGAGCAGATAAATAAATATAAACGATAAAAGTAAATTCAAATGAATAATCATACAATTATGTAACATTGAAGGTAATTCCGAACATGTACAAAAATAATTTAATATTTTATTATTACTGATACCAGTGAAGGAAAATTAAGATTCAGGTGACTTATACTATAGGTATCGTTTTTAAGTTTCTTAGGTATATTGATAGTGACTGTATCGTCAGTGGAACAAGACGAGATGATATTCTGTGGCATATAGTAAGCACTAGGTACCTGCATGACCTTTGAGAAATTTGGATAATCGTAACCATTAGACTAAGATTATAACGGTTGGAGATGAATAATTTTTGGTGTGCTTACCTTGAGTCTTTATGAATAACTTAGATAGATCATATAAATGTTTGGCAACCATTCTGGGAAGCTGCAGTGTGCGAACCACTGAACCATCGCAATATGGCTCGCTCGGATGAAATTCAATTTCCAAATATTCAGTGGAAAAGACCTCACAATCTGAAAATACATTGGGGTCATATAATATTGAGAATTATATTATGATTGAGCTGGAAGTTTCACTTTTACAAGGGTAAAGCATAGGATACATTTTAAAATGTAAGACACTCGTTTCTTTGAAAAATAAAAAAGGATTCTTTTTATCATATTGGTTTTTACATTTTTTTTTTTCAAGGAGACTTTTATAAATCATTTTATAATCTTTAGGTAGGTAGTACAATATTTTCATGAAAACTTTGTTGTATATACATATCAAACATTACACTTTCATATAAAATAATGGGAAAGAATGTGGATAGCACGTACTATTTCTAATGTACTACTCTGTTCGTTTAAACTATTAATACTTATAAATAATCGTACGTTGAAACTTGATAATATCACAAACATACAAAAAAAAACACAAATATCTATTAAAAATATTTTACTTTACATAATAAAAGTACCTACATACCTAGCTTATATAACCTAGTAGATAGTGATAAAAATTAAAACTGACTCAAAAAATTATCATCCAACGTTAAAATCATCAACTTGCGGCAAGTCATACTTATAATTTTATTAGTATATATCGATGATACAAAATTTGTATTTAATATCTATGTAGATGCTACTACAGTTTTGATGAAATATGATAGGAGTAAGTTATAAAATAATTCAAAAATGCAGTGGCTATCGAGCGGCCTCGAGAGCTTGAATTTTGGTTTATTTTACTCGTGGCCTACTTATTTTGAATAAATAAATTAGCATACAGTATATGGGTTCTAGGTAGTAAGCCATTTCCAGTCTATCTTGTTATGTATATATTATTATATTGTAAAATATTGAACATAATAAAAGTACTTGGAGTGCGACAGACTATAATATAGTACACGACTATTATAGTACTATTTTCTACAGTGAATGAGCAAAACACACTTCACATAACTTAATATTCCAATATAATAATGTCTAAGTTCCTAAAATTTTTTTAAAAAAACATAACATCCGTGTTTCTAATGCATAATGTTATAATATAACCATACAATTATATTTAATGTATTGTTCACGAAACACGTGTTATGATTATTAGTTATTTTGATTTTGTTATTTTAATAATCGTTGTTGATTCGAGACGACCAAGTAATATTACAATTTATTTAATTTTTTTACCAAAGTTAATGTCCTCGAGTTATTTCACATAATATATCTATTCAATCATTTGGACATTTTACAGTACTCTATTTTATGTGTATCAAAAATAAATTTTTAAAAAAATCATAGGATACGATGCCTAAGAAATATATTATGTATAGTGTTTTATGTATTATTTTCCATATATATAAAAAAAGAAAGTAACTACTGTAAACCTTAAAGTTAGAACTATTTAAATCTCATTATTATACAACAAAATTGTATATGCACGGTTCCAGCGGTAAAATGTAAAATGTTTAAATTTTAATTTAAAACTTTAACTACACACTACACAGAAATAATTGACACTTAAAAACATAGTTTTGACTGATCGGATTTTTATGGTAATTATTGCATATTATATTTTATTCTTCACAGTTTTTCATCAAACGTATTTGAGTCGAGTCACTGTAAATGTTTGTAGGCTTCTCTGCCAAATTCTATTTTTTTACGTTTTCCATCATCCATAATACATTTTCATTCTAGAAACTATTTTATCACTTGTCTTCATCACTGGATTCCCAAACATCATTGCTTTTTCCCACCCTTTTACAAACGTATCAATAAAAACATCTTAAATAATAATATTGTTTATTGCATTTTTATCACGAAGAGAATTTTAATTTTACTTTTCTCTATTCTATAACTAAATATCGGTTTGATTGCAGTTTTATTTTTGAAAACTTTTTATCCAAACATCGAATAATGCATAATAATACGAATATTATAAACGATAGTCAATCTCCATCATTAATTTAATTTTTCATCTATTATTTTAATGTTAACTTTAAGTTTTTCGATAAAAAGTCTATTTTCTAGTTCATTGAAATTGAGTGTGGTTATTAAAGGGAATTTAAATATTACAGTTATTGTATATCCATATTTATATAATCGTTTAACTGCAAGTGGTAATAACATTAATGGTACCTAAATAATGATCCATTTATAGGTAAAATGTATTGTATTTGAATTTTTATGTTTGACTTGAATAAATAATTTATTTAATGTAATGAATACATTTTAGTTGTCTGATTACATACTTTTATGATTTACGTTCACGATTGTAAGATTTAAGTATATTTTACTGCAACAATAATTTTTACTTAGAAAAAAAAATGTTTCCTAATGATTTGAAATGATTTATTTTAGTTTAAACCCAAAATGTAGTTAAGCGTTGCTTTTTCAGACGTTAACTGCCCCATTATAATCACAAGCAATAACAATATATTTGTTTTTTTTCTTGAACGCACATGAGCCTTATACCTACCTACGTTTCTCTTAATTTATCGTTTTAACTATTGTACACGCAACGTTCAAAATTTTGAAAAAAAAACTTAATTCATAACACAGTTTTTAAGAAATGTATAAATGTAAAATTATAACATACAATATAGTTCATTAGCTACAATAATATTAAGGAGTATATAATTAATATAAAATATCCTCCATAGTCCATATACCTTTATTAGTTTCCGAAACTATTGATATTACAATAATATTTTTTGCTCTTGACTGAGGTAAATTTATCCGAAAGTAGGAGGATATTATATGGGTATAATATCAGAGGATCCCACCTATAGCCTAAACCTTAAATAATAAAACAATTTTCTTTTTGTTATATATTTTATCAATTGCAATGAATAATATGCTTGGAAGTATAAAGTTAACATAAATATTGACTCATACGCAGATACAATATATTTTTCAATAAAAAGTTCTCTAGAATTATTTTATAAAAGTAATCTATAATCAATATATATTGTAGATTTAGTAGGTTTGCATTATTATACGCCATACTGTAAGTGATTTAAAATTGTATAATATTTTATAAATTCACCAAATTTGTAGCAAAAAATATAGCTTTTATAAACATAATATAATACCTAATGTACTGTTGTGGTTTTTTTTTAGTTTTTTTTGATGTTAAAACAGAAATGTATAATGGAGATGAGTAGTTTTAAATAATATTTTTAAATAACATTTTACAAAAATTTATTTAGTATTTACGATGGGATTTTTGTTTTTTTTTTTTTAATAAAATTATTACAAATTGCTCCATTTGGTTCACTATACGCCTACCTCCATGACAGAATAATAAATTATATTATTTTGGGGTTATATACAAATTTGAGATACAAAATATTCGTAAGATCGATTTATCTGAAAAATTTAAAACCTAAATTATTGACATTATTATAATCATTAAATAAAAAATAGTATAAAAACAAATAAAGACATTATGTAATACGCGTAGTAATAACAAATGATTTCTAAAAATAAGATTGAATAAAATAGAATTAAATTCCATTTGAAAATACATGGGAGCTAAGATTATTTAAATATTATTGTAATTAATATTAACATTTTATAGTTTAACAATAAATTTACATTAATAAAGCGTTGTCATTTGAAAACAAATTGAGTTTGTATTACCACTGAAGTAACACTTCTTAAATGGTATAAAAAATCTGAATATTTGGAAATGATAATAGGTATGTATAAAGTGTAAAGTATACTTAAGAATACGAAAAATCAGAAGTTGAATAAATACACTATTAAAGGAAAAAATGATGGGCTAGGGTGCGTGGTAAATCACTCTGTATATATCGTCGACCGACTTATACCGTATTTGATGTGAAACGATTTTGCTGGTGACCGAAATATAGGTACCAATATACCTAAGTTTAATCTCGCTCTACACAGGGTCTATGTCGTCTAGTGCGAGTAAAAATAGCAACCGCTATACTAAAAGAACCGTTTATTTTTTGTTTTTGGCAGTTCAACCGACAAAGCCGATAAGAGCGGTTGTTCTACGGGATGCGTGTAATATTATATTGTAATAATAACAAAGTACATTATAGTAATATATTACGTTGTGAAGATGATAATATTATCGACAACGGTCGTAGGTACCAACCTATATTTATAACATAATATTATGATGGAATATTATTTTTTCTCAATCGTTTAAAACAGTCATGTTCATTCGATATAATATAGAAAACAAAATCGTTTAAAGGAAACACGTGCAGGTACGTACCTACAACTCAATTTAGAAACGGCCTACCACACGTTGTTTTAACTCCATCGACATTTGATGCGTTAGCAAATTTATAATAATATTATACCCAATACCCATCATGCCAATCGGCTGCAGTATAACAATATTCGATTTGAATTGCATATAGTTGTATTACTGCGGCACTTGTGCTTTTTCAAATTGTAATTATATTTTATACGGCACTTTGTACTTGTATACGATCGTGCCATAAATCCTTCGAACCGTAAACGCGAAATGCGGGAATAATAAATGTGACGGAAAATTGCATTTATTATTTTGCACAATATAATGCGTATAATACTATACCATACCTATTTTTACTTATTTTATAATTATTTTTGTAATACGTAGGTGAATTTTAGAGTCTTAACTATTAAATTTACTTCATTTAACCTACTTAATTAATATTTTCATAACCAAAAAACATAATATAGGTATACCGTATACGACGTTTGTACATTTTTGTAATAAATGTATCATTATATGGTTTTTTTTTTTCAAATTGTGTAATCTGTAAAAGTATATGAAAACAGTACACATGTATTCTGTGAAATACAAATGATACATGAGTTTTCGATAAAATTTAATAAATAGTTTTGACCCAAAAAACTTTTCTTTTCCATTATTATATAAACGTTATAGGTACTTTTACGTTTTGTTTACTGTCGTTGCGTTGTGTACAATATGTTTTAGTAAATATTGAATTATATAGATTATATTTGGAGTAATATTGGTTTTTGTAGTTATATATGCACTTAAAAGTTAAAACCATCAAAACAGAGTGATTTTCCCACTTTATAACAAATTCACGTGTATTATAAATTAATTCGTTAACGAAATTATCAGTCTAGTACAGAAGTACGACTAGTACGTATACTACATTATTAATATAATATCGAGGTTCGATAATCGAGGTATTATATGATTTATGATGTGTACACACCTGTTATAATAATACCCATATTTTGACTGTATACTTAAAATTACAAAATAATAATAGCGTACCTACCTATCTGAAACCAAGATGGAGAGGAGGTTATAATTTGTTTTATACAATTGATATTGAGTTGAGCTCTCCTCCGACAATACCCCTTGTAAATCGACCACTTCAATTTCCTTTTAACAATAATGCTCATTGTTTATTCAATGGTAATTTAAAAACATTTTTACTATAAACACAATAATTATGAGTACATTAAAAACCAAAGCCTAACTCCCTAGGTGTAGATCATTAAATCGCCTCTCCTCCCGAAAAAAAAAAAACAACAAAACAGAACTTTTACTAGTAGACTACGAAGGTGTTTTGAGTCGTATATTATTTGCTAAACCATGTTCAATAATGTTATGCATACCGATTACAAAATAATATTTCCTTCAGTGATTATGACGTTGTTTAATTAAAATAATTCAAATAAACGACCGCGAGGTATCGTATATAATTGTAAATATTAATAGTAATAATTTATTACTATTATTATTATTATTATTATTATTATTATTAATGGCTATAGATAATACGCGCGGGTAGACACGGTTATTGTTGAGGTTTGACATACAAATACTAAAGAACGTGCCGACCGAAAGAGCAGCGACACGTTATAAACGCATTCGGTTGCCAACGGTGTGTGCATAAAATATTTCAAAATATAATAATATATTTTCATTAGTTTCGGCTTTAGTGGTTGTTTCACCTGTTTAACAATTTTCACCAGCGGTATAATAAAGGATCGACTTTAGCCGCAATACAACCGTGATGGGTTTTCTGTATTATACGTTTTGGTATATACCTAACAGGAGTAAAAATTTCGTCGTCATGTAAAACGTTATTTACATCGTATAAATATAAATTATGGCTTAAAAAACTTGAAGTCTGAAACGCATATACTTTGGAATTTATAATGTATTATTCTGCCATAAATTATTATTATTTTATTATCACTTTTATTTTTTATTTTATTGTAGTTATGATTTTGTTTACTTCTACAACGGGAATAAAACATCCCAAATGTTATCACATGTGTTTCATTCTATATGGCAGGGTTTTAAAGACGTCACAGTGTATGTTTCTTGTATCGTTGTATCGATATCAATAAAATAATTATGTTACATACAATAAAATATAATGTAAACAATAAATATTATAGTTTAAGATTAATTTATTTTTAAATATTACGTGATTGATATATTGAAACACAATCATTTAAATACCAGCTATACTCTAAAAAACCAATTTGAAAAATACTAAAATTGTAATGTTGAGATATTACAAAAGCGAAATTAAATGTACACCTTGTTAATTGTGTATTTTTTTTCAGGAATTTATAACTGCTGACTGCCATCATAATGTCTACAAGTCAAAGTGGTTCTGAATTTCCAACTGGGATAGATCAACAGAACAAAAAATTTACCACCATTATTATTTATCCGACGGGTAAGATTTCAAACGAAAAATTCAAAGAACTGCAGAGTAATCTTATATGCAAATATACTTTAAAATTTCATAGTGACTCCAGAGAAGATAATCATACCAATGGTATCGTGTATTTTGGGTTTTCCGTTGTTGGCGCTAATGGTGATATGTTGTTTAAGACGCAGGGCCAAATTGGCGAGGGACCGAGATCGTCGAAGAAATTTGGGGTGAGTCTTGCTATTATACTGTTAGTGTATAGCATATAATATGTATTTTGTTTACTTTAACAGTCTAATGCAAAGAAATGTACCAAATATTTTTTGCTTTTTAAAATACAAAATAAAACGATTCTAATTGGTACACTATTGACATGGATCTAAATTGTATTATTAATTTTTAAAGGTTAAAATAATTAATATCGTGCCATGTGTACAAGCGTAGCAATTGCATATACGCGGAGATCTGTGCCTTTAAATCCCCTCAGTTGACTTAATATAGTTTCAATGGGTTTTTTTTTAATTATTATTTAATTGATCTTAAGCCCAGTGACTAAGACCATTAGGTATTGTAGAGGTTATAAGTTGTGGTTGGTAAGGTCGGTACGGTGTTGTTACGGTAGGTAAGCAAACACGGGTATGTGTGGCAAGATTTTTACTACTACGAACCCGGGTGGGTAGACAGTGGTCACCCATCCGGGAACTAGTAGCAGCGGGCGTTACTTACTCTCGGTCGTATTGCGTGACTGGTTGCAGCCAAGCCACAGTTTTAATTGTATTTAGTATAATAATCATAAAAATTTTTTTATATAATAATTATTTTCGTTCATCGAGTTTTGAAATTGATACACGGGAAGGGCCGGAAAATTCACCACTGGTTAAGCCTCTTTATGTATTGTTACTCATGCCTATTATATAGCTGCCGAACAATAACCTTATAATGGTAAAATATTTTATTATAAAATATAAATGACGTATAGGTTATAAATTAGCCATAATATAGCCTTTATGGCATCCATCGCGGCATAAAGCATGAACATATTTCAATATATTTTGTAATTTTACACTGGGAGCGGAAAACACCTAAAATTATTTCCTGGCTATTTCACAGTAAGCTGAAACGCTTAAGCCAAATATCATATAAATCACACACATATTGTATCACAGTTAATTTTCATCATGGCAGTTGGCACTAGCCACTAAGTTATTATGTACATTTAAAACGGGTAGCGCATGTAAATTGAAATTTAATATTAATTGCGTATTGTTATTATTATTCTGAAATAAGGTATTATTTAAGACATTTCATAAACAATGTCTATGAGAACATTTCTCTAGTTTCGTGATTCATTTTCAAATTGATTTAAAGATTTTTTTAAAAAAAAAGGAAAATTCATATTTCTATTAGAGATGTATATACAATGTAAACATCAGTAGTAATAAGCACAAAGTCACATACTAAATTAAAAAAAAATTCAATGTTCATAAATATTATTACATTTTCTTGCTTTATTTTGAACTAAAATATAAAAATAATAGTAATATTTAATGTATTAAACTATTCATGTTAAATCCATGTTAATAGCTATAGAAACCATTTATAACTCAAGAGTAAAAAATAAAAATATTTATAGATACATTTCAACAATACTTTAGGTATTTTAATAATATTTATCAATTTAATATGATTTAAGTTTTATTATCATAATGGAATAGGTGTCATATAATTAACTGTGAAAATTATTTATTTATTTCAATATTCAAACAGAAATTAATATAAACCGTTTTCCGTAACAGATGACAATTAATTCGTTGCACATTGTTTTTTTGCTTGTTATTCTTGGGCACCATTTATCCGCTGTCATCAGTATGTTTTTTAGTGTTTATACTTAATACACAAAATGAGCGAAATTAATTTCACCAGGAATTTATAATGAAACGTAAATAAATGAGAAATAGTTTTTGGTGTTTTTGATAATAATAGAAAATTAAATACTCGCTTTTTGAACGCTAAACATACACAATATAAATGTAGAGTGAATTATATTACATTTGTGAATGATAATTTTGTCAGTTTCAAATATGATTCTGCAATTTAAAAATAATATAATATTTAATCATAACATAATAGGGTTACCTACATTTAAAATTGTTAATACTACTATATTGTTATAGTACTGTACTACTATATTCTATTCGGAATTAACATACATTAATTATTTATAAATTATATAATTTATTCCAATGTTGTTAATTTGTATAATTTTTTTTCAGTTATTTTTATAATTATTTAATAATTTATTAATTTATAGTAGTACTGTTAAAAAAATTTTAATTACCTTTTTATCCTTTTTAATAAATAAAATTAGATTCAATAATAAAGACGTGTTAACATTAAAATACCATATAATTTATATTTAAAATAAAAAGTTGTGACAAGGGTTACAGCTTTTTGGCAGTTACCTTTAACTGTATAAATATATAATAATACATAATTTCACAATGAATATCTTGGATGCTTGAAAACTAAATATTTTCTGTCAAAAAAGATTACATTTTTTAAAAGTTTAAATCTCACACACTTATGGTTCAACTTCTTAAACTCTTGGTTTCGTTTAAAAATAAAATGGATACAAAAAATAAATACGTTTTTCGGTATTATTATGATATTGTATGGTCGTGCTTACGCAGAATAAATTCGGTATATCAGCAACAACCTGTTTGTTGATATCGAACATTTGTAATTTGACGAATTGAAAATAATTTTACTTTTTTCCAATGCGGATTTAATGTCGATCGTGGGTGTGGTTGAATCATGAAGGTTACGTCGTATAAAAGAACATAATGTTATTACATTCATCGTATTCATATATAGTGTTTTGTTTCCTCGTACAAACGTACAATAGAAAACTATGAAATCGTTTTTTTTGTTTATTGATGATCGCTGCGGGGTATTCCTTTGAGTGTTTATGAGCTGAGGAGTAGATTTGAAAGAGCAATAACTTTATCCGACTTGTATAATATATCATTTATACCACTACGTCGTATTTTAATGAAGCGCGTTTAATCCTTTGATATTATCGCACTGTTATAATACGTCTCTGACGTATACGGTTCGGTACCTTTAGTTCGGATGTGATAATGTTTATTTTCGTGCACTCCTCTGTTGGTGATCCTGTATTCGAGATGCATGTCTATCAACATGTCCAAATTAAGGGCTTTGATTTCTTCGACGGTTTTGACAAGCTCGTTTTTTAAGTCGATACATACCAGAACGTTTTATCGGTGTATTAGTGTCTTGTATTCACAACCATTTGTCATTGTTATTAAAACCCCAGAGCCACTTATTAGGAACATTGTTGCTGTGTGTAAATCGGGCTGGTATTGTATTGTCCGTTGTCAATAAGAGGCGATATTGACAACCGAACGTGATTGAATGAGGTATACCGGTGTAGTCAAAGTGATAGTTGACATAGGTGCAAATAGCGTTCGAGAAGTGGAGGAAGATCTGAAGCCCTGCTATAATAATATTGAATAAGCCTAAAAAAAATGTAGGGATTATTTTGAGGGAGTCTATTGACTTTTTTTTGAGGCTTAGGGCTCAGCTCCTAAAGCCTCCTCTCTATTTGTGCCTATTCGTATAAGATATGAAATGGCATCTAATATGGATATTGAGTATTGGTGACTTAATATTGATGACCATCTTAAAATTATTCATATATATATTGCATATTATATAGTTGTACGATGTCCCTATTTGATCATTGATCAGTAAAATAGTTGTGACCGACATATTTTATCTGGTTAAGTGACGAATGTTGTTTCATTTTAAGGAAAAGATCAAAGAAATTGAGATTTTAATCGTTTAAGTGTTGTGTTTTGTATGCACCAATGTATGTAGCAATAAATTAAAACACCAAGTACCAACCGACGAAAACGGTCCTTGTCGGGATCCACAATAACTTTCAAATAGTCTATCTACCAGATAGAAAAGATCTAACATAACCTATCGCGAGAGAATACAAGTTAACCAAGTGAGAAACTCACATTCAACCAATATAACCCAATACAACCATCCTTAACAACAATGTGACTCTACATCTATAACAAGGTAAAATCCAAAGTTGGAAAATCGCACATACATAACGTAACAACCCAGCGGCCAGCATACAGCATGAATATACCACATAAATCTTAACGAGATTGCCATGGCCATAACGTAGGAGCGTAGGGCTATGTTATGTAAGTGATTCAAGAATTATTCAAAAACAAATTTTTCTATAGTATTTTCCAGAAACAAAATTTGTTAGTGTATATAGTATAATGAACCTTTACTACTAACGTTGTTATTTTATTTTAATTTATTTTATAAGACATGTGGAATATCACAATAATCTCGATTTGCATACATATACATACATACATTATATGTACATGCATACATTTATACATACAAACATATACAGGGTGATTATTTTATCAAACAACACTTTCAATACTTTTCAAATGATGAGTGTTGTTTGATAAAAGAATCACCCTATATATATATATATATATATAAACACATACACGCATACATATACACACTCAGAGTAGAGTTACTTTGACTTGTTATAATAGTACTTGTGATCAATCACAATTAATCAATATACATTTTTTAATATAGGTACCTACCTATTAATATTTATTACTTACTATGAATTATGATAAATATACGTATGTACCATTCCACATTATGTATGTGTTATTATTTGACTTTAATTTATATCAATATTAAATATTTATATAGTTATATCATTTATTATGAATACTAGTACTTATAATCAATGGCTATATTATAAATAAAATATGGTATCATATTATATAATTTTGTGCGAAAACTCGATTGATACAATTTAACCAGAAAAAATTTAATTATGTTCGATCTGTGGTTTCCTGATATTTTATAGAACATATATAGACAAGACGTCAGTAGGTCACAGATATTTAAAGTGGAAAACTCACGTTCATGGAATAACTATTAATATACAATAATATATATTTTGTATCCCTCAACGTTTGGGTTTGAATGTGCACCTTTAACATTTTTTATGTGGTTCACTGAGATTGTATATTAAATAATTTGTACAATATACAACACTATATTTATGTGTATGCAACTCAAGTAATGGAAATATTCGATTTGTACGATGTTTATAATATATAATATTAGATCACATTCAAATGTATTTGATGCATTCGATTTAAATGCAGATGTTTCTACGTGTGACAAAGGATTATTGTTCAATAAATCAATCAGCACAATGGTTATAAAATAACTTGTTACTTTTTTATTCACCATTATAGTCATGATATCCCAGAACTATATTGATTAATTTTGATTTTTTTTGTAATGTTCTTTTGATTAAACAAATATGATACAATTTTAATATATATATTTTTTTAAATACAAGACAAAATTTAAATTATTATTTCCACTCGTGTACAGTTGAGTTGCTACATAGGCTGAAATTATTGTGTTTAAAATAATTGTAAAACTAAGATTCAGTTAATTATTATAATTATATGTATATTACGCATACATAATGTTATAAAGAAAACCAATTTCTATTCAAACAGTTCACCTACAGACTCAACGTAGTATTCATTTGAGAAAAGATTTGCAGAACAATAGACAGACTCTGTACAATGGTGTATATACTCTGACATATTCAGTGAACTAACAAACTTCAAAAGTCTACGTTTACATCCAAAAGCAAAACACATTATTGACATCACAAAGACAGTTCTAAAATAAATTCAATTTTGCCAGGTTCCCGAGCATTAGGGAACGCCAGGAAATTACAAAACTGTTCGAGTAGCTAAAAAGCTGCAACTTTTGACCCAGCAGAAATGAAATTCGTACACAAACATAAAACTCATACACATACAGTCGACAATAATGAAAAAGTTTAAGATACAGGGTATAGTGCGATAGCGGGTTCAGGTCGATAGAAGTAAATAAGTGGATGTATAAGATGATACGCTAAAATTCATGAAATCGACATAATATTATTCTAATAGAAATTGAGAAGTAGAAATAAATGGTTTACTCAGTAGAAACTAGAAATCGTTCATAAAAAATGTATTTTAACCAAACCCAGTGAACATGGAAAAGTCTAACGAGGCGAGAAGAGATCAGCCGTTGTGCAATATATGATATGTTAGGTTAGCCTAACCATGTATACAATAATATAATAATATTATAAAATACGTTTAATGCAAACATAAAAAGAAATACGTTATCTAAAACTTCTAAATTTAACGTGACTTGGATCAAGGGCTCACGGTTCAAAAACTATAACTATTTTTATCCAGTTAAAATACAATGACAGTTTCGTGGGGTGAATTCGAGGGCGCATAAAACAAAATATATTTTATGCATTTTTTTTTAACCGTAACATGAGTTGTACCTCCGTATTGTAAGAATAACTAAATAGTTATTATTTCAATTATAAATAAGCTTACCATGGTTTATTTGAAATTACACTCGGTTAATAAAATAGTAAAAATAAATATTCAAAGAAATTATATTAACGAAGTTAGTCAGGGAATATTAGAATATTATAGTAAAAAATAGGTAAGAAATAATATTATGTAAAATCCAATAACGGTAATAATGTGATTAATACATGTGACTTTATATTATAGTTATAAGAGTTAAACATAAAATATAAATTGCTCGTTGTTGCGCGTATAACACTTATTTATGGATTTTAAACATTAAAAACAGTGTAGTCAAATGTAAGAAATCACATAAGACTAAGAGTAATATATTTTTTGTATAGGAAAATACATTTTTAAAGACATATCGTTATTATAAGCATAATATGAATATAAATGGTGTACAGTTTTAAATAAGTAATGTTTTTTTTTACATTTAACATTGAATGAAAAGCATAATTAAAACACGTTCCAAATGCCTATTTTTTATGATTTCATTTAGATTTAACTTTGAATAGCTTCGGTCATTCTTCGTTATTTTTTAGCAGTAATTACCTTAATCTCTTAAATAGTATTAAAATGCCATACAATCTCAGCAAATGAGTTTTTATCTGGGTTCAGCTCAAGATTGTTTGTCGATTAATATTTGGTGATTAAAGTCATTGCTTTGTATATTTTGCGTATTTACAATAATAATAAAGCTCCGATGTCTTGTGCTACAATGAATGAAGTGAGATAAATGTCCTGCAACAAGTGGTCTGTATTTTCTGTCGAGCTTTTATATACATATATTTTGTAGTTTTATTGAACAATTCAATAAAAATGCTATTATTACTCCGAAGGATGTTGAAAATAGGTATATTTAGATATTATACATTTTGCACCTACTATGACAATATAATATAATTTTCGCTATAATATCTAAGGTGATACAGCAAAATATTTATTGTTACAGAACATTAATTTACTATATTGCCTATCATATATACACATTTATTAAAGGTAGTTTCATGATTGTCTATATTATCTGTGCACCAATATTTCAATCATAATTATGAGTTTGTCATTACAATTGTGTTGTTGTGTTGGGTTTGGATCACATTTTTAAAACAGCTAGTACCTATAAAGAGTTCTATTTTATATACTTATAATTTATTTTATTTGTAAAGCACTGTGCATTTTATTATGTTGTTGATTAAAATGTGATTCCACTGCGATAGTTCTGGTTAACAGTAAAATTACTATGGGAATTTTTAGAGGGGTTGTAAATTCGTACATTATAATTATTTACTATCAACTTTAATGATTTCGGATGACGATTTTTAGAACACATACAGAGCTAAGGGACTTATATTGCTTTCGTAGGTACATATTTTACTCAGAGTGTAAAAAGTCTAAATCTTCGAATTTAATATGAATTATAATTAATTAATAAATGATTCGATGTTAATTACATAATTCATGTCATCTGTATCTCAAATTTAAAAATGTTAAACGCTTATTTTTGCATTAAAATTGTTGTTCTTTCATAAATGCAAAATGTAATAGCGGGGAAGTCACTCTGATTGTCAGTAGGTGTCAAGTGTACCTCGTTATTGAGTATAGGTCACTGTAAAAGATGACATGTTAAATTTGAATTCAATGATAAATCATTGTACCCTTGGATTCAAAAACGATTCTGAGCGGAGACATTCTGTCATAGTATATTTCTAAGGAAATTGTATTACCTATATGTATATATTTTATAATGCAGCTGTAAGTAATTTATTTTCTATAAATAATAATGTAAGGTAAAGTAATTTTTGACAAAAATAAATCACATACCCATTTTCAATAATTATTTATTTATTTATTGGTTTGTTTATTTATAAAAGGGTAATAATAGTAATATTATATTATAGCTAAATCAATATCAACATACCATAAAACGGTGTTCATAGAATCGTAATGTATTTAGCTTAAAATTAATCTAAATATTTTTTTTAATTGTATGTGTATAAAGTAAAATATAATAATACAAGTAGTGGCCAAAAGTTTCAAGACCCTGTAAATTGTAATATTTATTGTTTTAATATCCAATTTTGGCATAATTTTAAATATGAAACGTATGTAAAAAAAATAGCGCATAATCATTTCTGAGATATTTAGGTTGTATCAAAAAAAAAAAATAGAAACCCTGAATGCAATTTTCAAGCCTCACTAGCTATCAAAGTTGACAGTTTTATAAATATTTAACTAAAAATAGTTTGTAAATTCTCGTAATTTTTGACTTGTACTATTGCATATTTTAACTTTTATAAGTGCATTATATTTAAATACTCATTGCATAGTTTTGTCATGCATTAAATCCCGTGGCCCACATTTGTACTAATATAATAACAGCGGAATGATAATGCATACATTATGGTATATCGGCCACACATTACCAGTGTCTGTCAATAGTCTCTGATAGTAATAGCCTCCTACCGGAAGTTCACCTGCAGTTGATATTATTGGGTATATTAATGGTTCTATAAACTACAGTTAAGTATACTACCAAATGGCTTAATAGATATTTCATATTGGTAATGATGCAGTGTGTGTGTGTGTATTCATGAAGTCAATCTCGGTTATGAATTTTTTTGTTCGGTATTTTAGGTTTAGAGTGTTTCTTGACGATTTCGCTCTAATTTCGACTAATCGCTCGTTTATTTCGATATTTTAACTGTCAAATCATCCAGATGCAGCCTGTATACAATATACATAATATCATATATTATATGGCCGCAGTCGATTTGTAATCCCATTAAATGTTACCAGAATAACATATCGCGTATAATATTTATTATTTAAATTTTCACACTTGATTGTTGAAAGCTGACTGTTGAACTGTGTACGATGTGAACCACGATAATAAGCGGAATAATGTACGTCGATATTTATGTTTCGATAATAATTATAATATACTTTTATCTTTTACGTATCTTTGTCTGATCAAATAAATCTCAACGTTGTTGTATTGATGTATGAGAATATTTTAATCACATTTTAAATTCTAAGTGAAGCAACGAATTATTGATTTTACAATGATGTGTGTTTTTATTTTTTTGTGTCTGAACTGAAGACGCTTTTTAGTAGAAATATACTCCAATCATCAACTTTACGGAAGATTTTTGGTTGCAAATTTAATCTAGTTTTTACTTTCAAAAAAATATGAATGTTTGTTAAAATTAGAATATTATTTGTTATTAATTAGTTGCC
>JANEHU010003283.1:0-49506 GCA_027563435.1 Nasonovia ribisnigri | reverse complement strand
TTTTTTTTATAAGTTTTTAAAGTTCAAATTTTGCCAAAATACGTAAAAATGACGAAAATTTGCAATTTATTTTGAGTTAGAAATTCATAAAATTTTTTCTTTTTATATTCAAGGTTTGCAAATGTAATACAAGATTCCTCATAAGTTTGCCTAATTTTATCAATAAATAAATGTTTATAAGCAAGTCAAAATACATTTTTATGAGCATTTTAAGTTCAAATTTTTACAAGATTAGATATTCACTCGATTTTTCATGTAGCGATTTTCTTATTTTGTTGCAATTCAAAAACTAATAACTCTAGATGCATGAAAATTTTACCGTATGTTTATATAAGCATTTTCTATATACACCATCTAATTTTGAATATATTTTGACTGTTTTTGATCTTTTTACGGATCATTTAAATTTTAAATTTGTTTAGTTTTTTTTTATATAAATACCAATTAATTTTTATTTGTTGGGCCAAAATAATGAAAATTTAATACAAGGCTCCTGATATATTGTTACAATAGCAATTGAAAAATATTAAAAATACATAGGCACACATTTTTTTATAAGCATTTAAAGTTTGAATTTTGACAAAATTCATCAAAATCTCGAAAATTATCAATCATTGTAATTAATTAATAATTATAAAATGGTCAGTTTTTATAACTAAGGATTGAAAATTTTAAATAAAGATTCTAATAAATAGTACACACTGTAAACAAAAAATCCAAAAAATGTATAAACACAGTTATTTTTACAGACATTTTAAGTTCAAATTTGGACGAAATTACATATTAAAATCAATTTTAACGAGTAAAAGTATATATTATAATATTTTTCTAGTATCACTGATAATTTTAGGTTAATAATTAAATAATATTAATTCAACTTAGCAGGTACCGTAAAATAACAATATAAATATAATTTAAAATATCCTAGACTGACATACCGTCTCCGCTCAGAATCGTTTTTCGTATACAATGATATTATATCATTGAATTCAAATTTAATACCATCCATTATACAGTGATCTACTTGTAACCTACTGTACAGCAGAGCGACATCCACTTGACCCTATGACTGGGCTTTTTTTTTCTAGATTCAAAAGATACCTATACCGCGTTCGTAGGTAACGTTTCATAGTTTCAAACACAAATACACAATACACTACAGGAGACACGTTTTAAGGGGACTTAGGGTCCATGCCCCCCCTTGACATCATAAACTAC
Source organism: Nasonovia ribisnigri (assembly GCA_027563435.1). Lineage (NCBI taxonomy): Eukaryota > Metazoa > Arthropoda > Insecta > Hemiptera > Aphididae > Nasonovia > Nasonovia ribisnigri. The sequence goes on along the minus strand of JANEHU010003283.1, from coordinate 48,288 downwards.
CTATAAATAACATTTCTTGTTAGTCTTTTAAGTAGAATTTTAGTAGAGTCGTAGAGAATAGAGATCTAATATTATCTTAGTTCGTGCTACTTGACTATTTAATTTGCCTGATAAGTGATAACTCGTAATCGCACCTCAAGCCCGCCTTTTATAAATGGCGTTTTGTTTGTGACTTGTATAGATATTAGATAAGGTACCTTATTATATTGTTGAATTGTTTTCTCGTTTCATAGGTATTCGTATTCTTTATTATTATATTATTAAAGTCACTTGTAATTATTCCGATATATAATCGTGTAAAATGAACGCGGAGAGCAATAATGTCACATATAATCTGAGGAGGAAGACACGACGGACGGAGGAGTGCAAGTCCAACGATGGTAAGTCGACATTGACAACATTAATAGTTAATACAATAATACTCATTCAATCATATTGTGTTCATTCATTCATGATGTTGGAAACTATAAGGTCAATTAAATTGTCTATTGATAAAATAACTCATATATACTGTTTAGATTCAATGTTTGCGGCACAGACATATTTATCGGTTGATCAGAAGACTGACTGCGGTTCAATGTCCATGATGGAAGACAAACAGTACTGGTGTGAGCAATGGGTCCTAGCTCACCGTGAAGGCAATGTTCCTGAAGAAAAAAAATATGTTGCTAAAAAATGTAAATGTCCTTAATATTGGCCACTTGCTATTATTATTTATTATACCTAAACAAAAAATAAATTTATGAAACAATGGAACAATTAAGTAATTAATATTACAGAAATATAAGATTATAAATAATGATACTGAGAATTGATTATAATATCTAAAATATTTTAATAATTTTGAATAGGTATCAAAGAAATAGCACTTAATTCTATTTCTTTTGATTTTTCATTTAAGGAAATTAACATACCTATTAACTATGTACATTATTTGCTTAAAATAGGTGTTGTGACAAATAATTCAGATGACTCAGAGTCATATAAATCTAGCTTGGATTTAAATGACTTGAAAGAGTGCAAGAAGCAACAACCTAGAAAAAAGAAATTGGATTTGGATAGAGTAAAAATGAATTACTGTTGTAGATGGGCTGAGTGCTATCATGAATCAACCGATATAAAAGATTATCTCCAACATGTTGCTCAGCATGTTGATTATTTATGGACTGAAGAATGGCAGGACAATACAGAAAGTATGTTGGTCAAATGTTTTTATTTTTATTATTTTTAATTTACAATTTTAAAAACCAATTATTGACTTCAGAATGGTTTACATGTTTGTGGAATAATTGTACATTCCAATCAAACTGCGAGGTTAAATCTACAACTCATGTAAATTTCCATGCATATCACACACGGCTTAAATGTGTCGGCTTGGCTGTTTTAAATCTCTGTGAAATACCTGTATGTACATTCCTACTAGAAAAATCTGCACATTGACAGTTAAAATTTTTAATTACCACTTAATCTATTTTTTATGTTATGTTAAGGGTTGTAAGTTGAACGGTGATGGTGCCAACATCTTACCAGATTTACCAAGTGAATTTGAATGTAATTGGAAAAATTGTAATGATCGATTTGAATGTATGCAATACTATGCATATCATGTGGCTCAACATTTGGATTATTCAAAATTCAAAAATTCTAACTTCATCTGCCCGTGGACAGGTTTGTTAATAATAAATATATCTAAAAATTGCTTTCATCAGTATCATTTATTCTGACTTTTAATCATTTTAATCTTGACTTTTACAAATATTTTTTTTCAGATTGTACTTTACAATTTACTGCACGTTACCGATTAGTTGACCACATAAAAAGCCACACTCAAGAAAAATCATGTGCTTGTCCTAACTGTGGTATTATGTTTGCCACTTACACTAAACTGAAGGATCACTGTAGACAATCAAATAAAGGTATACTTAAAAATAAATGTAATTAACATTTTATAATTTTAGAAATTCTTTTTTTTTTTCAGACAAAAGCAATCAGTGTAAATTTTGTAAAAAAACATTTTCATGTGAACGACTTTTAAAACAGCATGTTCGCCTTCATATAAATTATTTTAAATGTCATCAGTGTGATGCATCATTTTCTAGAGCAATACAACTATCCACCCATATACGTTACCGTCACTTAGATATAAAACCCTTCGGATGTCATTTATGTGAATTCAAGCAAGTAAAACATGACATAATTTTTTTACAATACGTTAAGTTTTTAATTTCTAGGTTTGTGCGAAAAGTAGATCTTACTACACACTTAAGAAAACATGCGTCAGGCCCACTGTTCAAATGTTCAAAGGACGGCTGTGATTTTTCTTGTCGAAGCGAGTACACAATGCGAAAGCATATAGGAGTAGAACATTACAATGCAGAGGATCTGTATAAATATTATTGTCATATGTGTGGCGATTTGTTCCTAAGAGGTTCATTTCTCACCAAACATTTAAAAACTGATCATAACTTCCATAAACCAGCCGGCTTGAAACGTTTCAGGTTTTTAATTTACTTTTTGTGTGAATTAATTTTTTTAATTTTATTCAATTTGTATTAATTATTGGTATGCAGGTACATTGAAGATGACGACGGGTATTATAAACTTCAAACGTCAAGATATGAATGTCTAGACATACAAGAACAAAAGAAAGTTAAGTTGATCAATCCTAACAAAGTGGTTGTCAGAAAAAAAAGTCAAACTATGAGCAATGTTGGTTTAATATTATTTTATAGTTATTTATATGTTTTTAATGGTTTTTATATGATAATTATTTGATTCTAGGATAAGCAAGCAATAGAATTTGTTGTTGATATTTTATCAAATACAAGTGATGATGAGGACAATGATGATATTGAGTAATTTAAGATGAAATTGGTTTATTGTTATTGAGTGCATATTTAAGATAAACTAGGAGACTATTATATATTAAGATTAAATGAACATAAAAATTCTATATATTATTAAAATTAAAATTGTATTCCTTAAGATTTTCAACATATTGAAATTTACTATCAATAAAATAACTATAATTTTTTTTTAATTAACTAACGAAATTTGTAGGTTTGCTGGTCAATATGAAAAATAACTTTATTAATTATTGATCGGTGACAAAAATTTAATGATGCAATAATAAAGTATATACACTGATTAGTAGTTATAGTAAATTGTTTTGTCTTTTATATAAACTTTTTTCCACTATACCATAGAAATATTTTTAGTTAAATTAAGAATCTAAAAGTATTATTACTTATAAGTAAGTACCTGGACTACAAGCAATATTTGTTACATTTCAATTGCTTGCTTAAAAAATAATCAATTTGTAATTATCATTTTAATTTATATTAAATTTACATATTTGTATTTTAAACATCTCATGGAGAGATCGAGTTTCTTACAAGTGTGTGCAGAAGGAAAAAGAATTACTGAGGTCTATAAAAACACGGATATTAGAATACCTGAGTCACATAATGAGAAATAACCAAAGATATGGTTATTTTTACTTACCTGTATACAGATATAGATGTATACATCTACAACACGGCTAATAGTGCATTTTGAAAATAATTTGTTTTTGTATAGTTAATGATTGGTGCTTATTATTTGAACATAAGAAATGGTATGTAAAACATACTTTTGGAGTAAAACTGGCAAAGTACGATTTGATCTAAATATAATTTTTATGTATGGAACAGGTTTTTTTTTTGATTAACCAGTCATTTTGAATTGCATTTTTTACCAGGAAATAGTACGTTTTGATCTATTCTGACAACGCCAATCGATTTATTTATTCCATAATAATTGATTTTGTCAATTTTAGCAATAGTTTGTTTTGGTTTCCACCCCTCAGTTGGTGCAGTATCTGATGTATACTCTTAATTTAAAGACAATACTTATTCTTGGTAAATTTAAAATATAAATAGATAATTTATAATTATTTTAAAACTTGTATCATAGTAAGAATTACGTCTGTTCTTGTGTATAATCATATACTTACACTATACAAATAAACAATTTTCTTAATTTCATATTTTTGTATTTTCTCTTGGTAATAGGTACATTATTTTTCAATATTTTGTTAATCTACAAATTCATAGAATGAGGGATTTCAAATTTCAAATTTTTAAATTCTTTTGGGTACAAAAATGTAGACCAAAAACTAAAATATATTATATTTTAATTTCATATATTTAATATTTCTTCTAACAAATACCTTAAAAAGTAATTTAAAGGAATAAAAAAAATAGTACACTAGACATCAGGATAATACATGTCTTCGAATCGTTTCTTTCTAATCCTTCTGCCCTTGTCTCTATCCTTCCGTTGTATGTAAGGCCCATAATGATCATCAAGTCTCCTTTCATTCAGTGGATCCTGTTCAAGTTCAAAGAAACGTCTCCTAGCCTCAAAAGGTCTGGTTTCATATTGGATCTTATAAATACGCTCCCAATCATAAACTTCAGGTAAGAGACGATGCCTAGGTCTGTGTGAAGTTAAAACTTTGTATCTATCATGTAACCATACCCTATAAAAATATATATTTATTATAATTTGTAAGTTTATTATGAACAAGCCATGATATTCTTATATTTAATACATTATGCCATGGAAATTAACTAATAATTAACCTTTTTTTAATATCATCAATGTTTGCCACTACTTGTTCTTTACCAAGATATGGACACATTTCGTGATCTCGTGGTTTGGGGATATTCACATAACAGCTTAAAAGATCTTTTAACACATCATCATTCCAACCTGCAAAGCGATACATTTACAGCATGTAATAGTTGTTTTATGGCATTACTCATTTATTACATACCAACAACGCGGTCATCTGTGATGTTGTGAAACAGCTCTGTTTGTTTTGTTCCCCAACAGATGTTACTGGGAGCAATTGGACTGTTGATGGCATCTTGACTTTTAAAGAAGCGCATGGTATTTAATTGATACATGTAAAATGACCATGTTTTACCATTTGTAACAATTGATTGATTAACAAGAGGATATGTGAGTTCATTGCAAGTTGTAAAACCTGCAAACAATTTTACTTTATAAACAAACAATATTGATGATTAAATAAAAAAAATTGCAAGAATTGATTCAAGTTTTGAAATATATAACTATTTAAGATTTTAACATAAACCCCAAACTTTTCACCCATTTTAAATTCCAACTGAGAGGATGAATCAAGTTCTATAATATCAAAAACAAAACAAACAGTTTTTACCTTGATAAGAGGCTTGACCTATCAACCAAGCAAATGATGCTAATATTGCTTGGGCATGAATGGCTTCTTGATGTTCTAATTCACCAAAATTTGGTGGTCTATCTTCTAAGTACTCATTTGTGTGTATGGACAACAAACCAAATTTTTGTTGATCATTTGGCCAAAAACCTGAAGTAATTTTTAATGTTATAAGTATTTTATCAATCTTTAGATTTAATATATTTTTTCATTATATAGTTAGTAACAAACCTGGTATACTGATGCCATGTCTCCTTTCATAAGGTAATTTATGATAAATTGTAGGATCATAATTATAATTAGGAATACCAAATTCTTTGAATGCAGTTTTTGGAATTTCAGAAGTGGCAGACTGAGCAGTAGTTAACGTCCATTTATCTAGGGGAACTGAAGGCAAAGGTAAATTATGTCGCACCTGGATTGCAGGTTGACCAAAATAATGTATCCATCTATCGACGGGATTTTTCAAATTTTCTTTAGGTACATTTTTTTTCTTTCTCATTTCTTCATCTTCTTTAGTAGCTGCAAATCCATGTACATTCCAGAATCCTTCAACCCGAGGTTCATAATCAATCTATTTAAAATTAACAATTAATCGTTATACAATGATGATTTGAATATGATAAATTAAATTGATAAAAACAAAATCATACCTGAGCTTCAAATAAATGTGGATAATCAGCTGCCAGATTGGCTAAGAATATACGATTTACTTGTTCTGCTATACTTTTAGCCAATTCATTTGTTGATCCGGATTCAACAATATTGTTGTCAGATTTTATTGCTTTACCTCTGCTTCTAAAAAGTGATTTAGTAATTTTTCAATAATCAAATCTAAATAATTATTCACGGTTTTTAGTATAACTAACCTATTTCTATTGTATTCAAATACCAAACTATCCTCTAGCTGAGGTCTTATACGGTCGATGAATTGTTGACAGTCATCATTTGAAAGTCGATTAGGAAGAGTGTCTACTTCATATATTTTAGTCTTTGTTACCGTCTGAGCAAACGGCAAGAAGTCATAAGGTATTACTTTATCTTTTACCACCAATGACTGCCATCCATAATATCTAAATAATCGATACTGTACATGTTAAGCAATATACAATTTTGTAATTATCAATCAATCAACCGAACCTGGGCATGTTTAAGCCGATAGATTTTTCTTCGACTGTACTAAGATTACGAATTTTTTCATGGTTTCTCAGCTCCTGACGTAACAACGTTGGCTCGGGTTTAACATCTACAATAGGTGGATACTGTGCACGGCTCTCTTGACGACAAACGTACGCAGAGGCGAGCGATCGACCGAATACATTCGGTACATTACGTTTGGGAATTCGAACGGTCAACATGTCTAAAAGAACAAATAAAAATAGTTTAGGCCAACGTTAAAGAAATTTCATTGCATAAATTTGATAGATTGTTCACTTACCGTAGAGCCGATAATTAAACAGAATCCCAACAATTTATTATTGACGTTCTACCTTCAAACCGAACATTATTATAATATAATATACGAATTAAGCATAAATTATCTATAATAAATAAATAATTAATTCATCCGTCACCGTCGTCGCGCTGTTAATTGTAAATTGTAAATTGTAAAGTAGGTATTTAATATTCTAATTTGTCATGCGTTGTATTATCATTTAACACTTTTCACTTATCACCGCTCAGTTCACCGCCGGTGTGGGGTATGGTCATAGATAATACAGAAGAAATCTAAATTTTTCATCATGGTTGTGGTACAAAACTCAAATATTTTCATTTTATCTATATTGATGATTGACAACTACTAAAGTCCGTTTTAAAAAATTATAAGTAATTTTTTGTCTATAGACAGATATAAAATATATAATATGCATTTTTATGTTAATGTAATTATTATTTTTTAGTTTAGTTATCACTTATCAGACAATTTATTGCACCTTGCAAATTAGACGTAAAAGCACAGAGTACAATTTTTTTTTGAAATTTTACAATTTCTGTGGTAGAAAACATTGATATTTATCTTTCAATATAACTACACTCCAGAGTGCTAGATCCGGTATGTTTATTATCTATATTTGTGCTTGTCTTTTTGTTTTCTTAAAAACATGGTCATAGATAATTTATTTACCTTCATTGATAATTATAATGTACGTTTAATATAATATTTTAAATCGTACCGATCTAACTGGGACTAACCTAAGGACAGTCCCAAATAGAACCAACGAGTTACAATTGTATACTCAGCCTGACAATATTAGATAAATTTGTTATAACCTATTTTAACGGGTTTAGGGCTAATAAAAGTTATAAAACTGTGGGCTGGTACCTACTGACCCTATCCCGCAATGTCTAAGGTCTATAGTTATCATCGATCATTAATATTTTCACTTTAAACTTTTAAGTATGGCCACAAAAATAAATAAGTACTTTTAATTTAAATGATACCTAAATTAAAATTTAATTTAATTTGTCACTATAATAGATAATCTTATGAATTATAATAGATACCTAATAATAATATATTATTAGCCATTAGCCGTACATCCGTTATTATTCCACAAAATGTTACTATAATCATTTTGTGATAACATTTTTAATATTTTTAATTTTGAAGCAACTTGTTATTTAGGTTAAATAGATTTTCATATATTTTTTGTTGCATAGCTAATATTTGGTTGGGCTTGTTTTATATGTTCATTGTTCGGTAAAAAGGTCAAATATGTTTAACGATTTATCATTTATTAACCACACGATATCTGTGTGCTAGGTTAAGTACCACAATATCTACACTTCCAGATTTTCATAATTGCTAAACAATAGGTATAACTTATAAGTAACTCTTATTTGAATAATTTTTAATAGTTTGCTGTAAAACTTTTATGTAGAATGCAAGAAATTATATAGACTGTGTTTTGTACAATTCATTGTAAAAATAAATTTTCATTTTGTATACCAATCAAACATCTCTGATTAAAATATGTTCCTACCTACTTTGGACAGTCTTTAAATTTTAAATAAAATTAATCCAACAAATACCTATTCTTTTTTTATCGAATGGCTTGAGATATATTTTTATGTACATAAATAAAGTGTAATTTTAGAAATAAATTTGTGTTGTACAACACTGATTAAGTTTAGCTGGTAATTATTGTTCCTTATTATTGATGCCATAATATATGTCAATCTGTGCATTTCCATATCAATCTTGATAAGTCAAGTTTAATGCTAGGTGATATACATAATATTACCTACATAGATAGGTACCACAATTAAGTAAACTACCTATGAAATTGTATCTTGTTTATTTTTTATTATTTCAAAGCTTTTGACTTATGTTTTGGGATATATATATCATCTTATTATATTCTATAATATCTAAATGCTTAATACGAAATTCATCAGCCAATTGATAAATAGTAGTTTTCGTTTTGCTTTTTTCATATCATGTTCTTTGTAAGCGCATCCTTAAAATTTGCAATCATTATAATGTTATTGTTACCTATATCTTTAATTACCTACCATGTATTAATTTTTCATTAAATAGTAGTTTAAATACATAATAAATTATGAAAAATGTCCCTAACTAACAAATAATAAAAATATATGAAACTATTTATTTATTATTTTATTATTTTTTTTAAAATTACTATAATATAATCTATATTATAATCTATAGTGTATTAGTAGGTTGATGTGCATTATAAAATGTATAATTTAATGTATTGTTAATAATGTAGGTATGTACATTAGTATTAAATAGAAAAAATGTATAAATTCACTATAGGTATGCTGAATTTTATTAAATTCATTTTAAAATCTGGTTTGACACCTAATTTTGTATCAAAATTGAAATACTCCACATATTAAATATTACCTATTCACCAATAACAAAAATAATTGTTACTTATTAAGTAATCTCTTAATTGAAATCAAAATACTCTTAAATCACATGTAATCTTGCAAAAGTATGTAGAAATTTAAAAATTATCTCAAATTCTACTAATTTTTTAGTGGACGCAGAATAGCTAACCCATGAGACACTGCAAAATACTTATAAATACTAAAACTATAAATAATTATTATCTACTAAAAATTTGTTATCATAAAAATATATTTATTCATTGTTGAATCATGTCCAAATAACATGTTATACGGCTATTAATTAAATTATACAGAATTAACCAATATCAAAACTAAATTATGTATGCATTTGTATATAAAATAACCAACAACTTTGGTCTCAAATTTACTTTCAGGCTCAAGTTAGTTATGGCCTTCATTATTCGAAGATTTTATTCAACAGTTATTGAAAAGACTGTTTTGATATCAAGATCGACAGATGTATTTGAAAACCTTGCCTTGGAACACTGGTACTACCGACATTCAGACTTCACTAATAAATCTATGTTGCTATTGTGGGTAAACAATAATTGTGTTGTAATTGGCCGCCATCAAAATCCTTGGTTGGAAGTAAATTTTGATCCAGCTTTAGATCTACGGATAGCAAGAAGGAATAGTGGTGGTGGAACAGTATTTCATGATAATGAAAATCTCAATATGACATTTTTCACGAACAGAGACATTTATAACAGAAAACAAAATTTAGAACTAATTGTTGAAACATTAAAAAATGAATGGAATGTTGTAACAGAAATTAATAAACGAGAAGATATTGTAATAGATAATATGTACAAAGTTAAGGATTTAAATTAATTTGATTTACTCATAATGAAAATATTATTCTTCAGCTTTAATGTATTTAGAAATTTAATTTATATATAGATATCTGGCACGGCATCCAAATTGGGAAGACCTAATGCATACCATCATTGTACATTATTAGTTAATTGCAATCGAGAATTGATGTCAAATTTATTGAGAAAACGTGAAGTAAATTGCTCAATAAATAACTATTAAAATATTACATAACTCCTAACATTATAATGTTTTTTAGAAAAATATTGAAACCAATGCCACAGTTAGTGTAACATCAGATGTATTGAATTTGACACAAATTAATAACAAAGTGTGTATCAATAGATTAATGACTGCTGTTGGTTTACAATACCTGAAAACAGTAGGCAATACAACAACAAATCAAGGATTTAATTATGTAACACCAAATGAACAAACATTCCCTGGTAATATTTATTTATACATAATATATTATAGATGCTGATTAGAGATTAACATATAAAAGTATATAACAACTATGTATATTTCTTACAGATAATAAAAAATATTCAAGAATATTTGAATCATATTTGTTATTAACTTTTTTCATTTTTTAAACAGGTTTCAATGAAATAAAAAATGAAATGGAGAGCTGGGAATGGATATATGGAAGAACGCCAAAGTTTAATATAACTGTTAAATGTAATGAACAATCTGTTATTTTATCTGTAAAAAATGGAGTCATTGAAAATGTTTCTACTGCCTCTGATGTAAGTTTAATCAATTTAGTTAATGAAAAATTTAATATGAATATAGTGGAAGAGATAAAACAACATTTAAAAACCATTGAAATGTAATTTTATAGTATAACTGTTTTGTTTTTATATTATTTATATTAGGTAATTACTGTAGTAAAATATAATATGTTGTGTTGATCTGTGTTTTGATTAAATATTCAAATTAATGATTACCTATCTGACATAATTTGAATCCTTATTATTTCCATTGTTCAGTTTGAAATTTCATAAGAACAATTTATTTTTTCTTTTGTTTAGTTTCTTGAGCCTTGAATGCATTACACCTAGTGGGCAACCAAATACGTGTTTTTTGTTTATTTTAGTGACATGTTTAATGCCACTAAAAAAAGTATGTAATGACCTATTATACCTTTTGTATGTCAATCATGTTTTCCCTTTAAAATAATGATAATTAAAAAATGTTTTATCATTAAAACTAAATTGTATGAGTTTTAAAATAAATTTAAAAACTAATGCACATTCATGTTGTATGGTTAATAATCATCAAGTATAGTAAACAATAATGGTACACAGTAATTAAAATTTAAACATTTAGCTGTTATAGATTTAAATGTTTGTTTGTTCTATTAAAATGATAAAGACCATTAGGAGAATCACAATAGGACAAATAAATTGGTATGAAATATAGTTAAAAATTATTATACTATAATAAGATATACATTTCATTTAATAGATACATTTATCATAACAAGAGTAATGAATATTTATTTTTCTACATCTAAATAATCTTAGCCAATTATATTAGGTTGATAATCTATAATATAATTATTATATTTTATAAATAGTAATATATGCGTATAATCCTAAGCCGTGATTATGATAGTATACGATCGAGGACTAAAATCATAATCTATGGTCTGACATTGCTTTACAGAGAGCGTGCATAAATAATACATTAAAAGCTTAATAACTAGAATATACAATATATATTTGATCAGTCAATCCGAATAATAATTAAAATAAACAAACAGTGAAACTCGACTAGTACCTAGTCTATTGTTTATTTAAAAATGTGCAAGTTTACTATTACCCTGCACTGAATGACCTTGCATTAGGAATGAAAATATAAAAGTGAGAAACATTGCTTTTGATTGACTGTATCCAACACCACTGACAACCAACTACCATTAGGAACTTTTCTGCTAGGAAAACAAATATTGGATAATAATCTAAACATAATACAAAGAATGATAAAGTTCCAAAATTCCAAGTATACATTTATTAAATTTTATAATGTTTTGTTTGGTACGTAGAACGTGGTAAAACGTGCTTGGTTACTAAAAAAAAAAAAAAATTATAATAATAAAGAAAATATTTGCTTAAGACTTACAAACTGTAATAACTGGAATTTAGTTTATCTAGTACAAGTTTGTCATTTAATAGTTCTACGGGATACATTTTTAGTTCCTTTAAATTGCACCACATCATTGTCTTCTTTTGAATAATCACATGAAATGTCTTTATCTTTCTTTGTTGGATTTTCTTTACGCTTTATTAAAATACTCATCATCACTACTGAAACCAACAACAAAACAGCACAGAAGCTTACAAGAGGTAACCATTTATTTTCTGTTTCTTTTCCAATTTCGGACAACATCGGCTGGTACTCGTGAATTTCTCTAGTAACGATTCTGGCTGGTCTTGCTGCCACTGGGCTGTGTGGACAATTCGCCTCGCGCACATACCTGGCCCAGGTGCGTTGCACACTAGATGTGAGCTCTCTTCCTGGTCTTCTTAGCTTAGCTTCTTTAATAGGCGTGCTCTTAGGATCGAAATTGCATACCAATCCTTTGGTCTTTTTGTTATTTACATTGGAAGCAATTGATTTTGTAGAACCAACCAACACACCTATATTTCCTTTAGACGATGCAGCCCATTCCCACATATCCACAACATAACAGTCGCATTTCCAAGGGTTACCGACCAGTCGTAACGACATAAGTTGATGGTTATATCCGAATTTATCGGGTTTAATTGCTGTTATATTATTGAAACTCAAATCCAACTGTTCCAATCCAGTCAGTGATTCTAAAAACTTCATAGATCCTTCTTCGTCACTCTTTAATTTATTATCGTTCAACAATAACTGACTAATGTTAGGCGTTGTTGTGAAAGCATCAACGGGTAAATGACTTAAATTGCATTTACTCATATCCAAATTCTTTAAACCAGATAATTGAGGTGGTAGTATTGGCCCTTCTTCGGGAACTTGAAGAGGATTTCCCGAAAGTCTTAACTCTTCCAAGTCTGGATATGTAAAATTATCGTAGAACACTGTATCATTTAGACGACTAAGTCCACAGTTATTCAACTCTAATACTTCTAAACGCGTAAGATTTTGGAATAAACCTGATTCGAGACTTTTAAGTTTATTTCCAGACAAAATAAGTGTTTTTAAAGCAGACATTTTTAAGAAAGTCGTTCTTGATATTCTTTGCAAGTTGCTATAACCCATATCTAAATGTTCCAACGATTCCAATGGAGATAGAAGTGCTGTAAAGGCATTGTTCAAAGGATTTCTTGATATGTCCAATTCTTGTAAGCTAGTAAATTTATGGAATGTGTTAGCGGGCAACCGTGTCAATCCACAGTCTCTTAATGAAAGTTTCACTAGTTTTAATAAAGGCGATAAAGCTACTGCCAAGTCTGCTGCAGATAAATGGTTTCCAGATAATATGAGGGTACGCAATTTCGTAGCATTAGCGAACGCATCTTCAGATAAAGGTCCTTTTAAATGACAGTAACTGAGGTCAAGAAAATCTAAATGAACTAAATTGTGACCCAAAGTAGTAGCCACATCGAGATCAGATAATTCATTTTCAGCCAACACCAAACCTCTTAGCCAAGTATTATTGAAAAAAACATTTTCTGGTAAATTTGATACACCCGATTGTCTTAAATCAAGATGTTCCAATCTGCCTAAATTACCCAGTATTAAAGTCCAGTCAACATGACTTTTAAGACTATTTCCAGCCAATTCCAATACCGTAAGATGCCCAAGACTACTAAATGCCACGCTCGATATGTGTGTAAGATTGCAATTATTAAGAATTAGATGTTTTAAACTAGTAAGAGGATCAAATATGCCTGGTTCAATGATATGAAGAGGGTTTCCAGAAATATCAAGTTTGTCTAGACCACTAATATTGGCGAAAAACTGTGGTGATAATTTTGTTAGATGACTATTTGCCAGGTACAGGTACAGCAAAGACTTTGAGTATAAGAATGGACCGTCGACTTGTTCCAATGGATTTCCTTGTAATTCTAACGTAATTAATCCAGCGCTATCCCTGTAATAAATATAACAAATATCGAATAAGTTTTAAATTTATACTATTAAATATGTACCTATTCAAACACTTTCTCATTTTCAAATATAATTCTTCAAAAATGTTTAATAGATTAAAGTAGATATTATATTTAATTTTTAAATTTTAAATTATTTTTTATTTTAATAGGTATATATATATAATTAAAATAAAAATGTATTGATTAAATGAATCATAACATAATGAACCAACAGTTTTCGTGGAGCTAATAATAATAGTTTAACTTTTTGCTTAAGCAAATATAAAGCTATAAGAAAATACAAAAATAAACATCAATCATGAATAAGTATATGGGTAACATATTTAACATTTTTTTTAATATTAAATTTTAAGATTAGATGGAAAAAAGTAGATAATTAAAATATTTATAGTGATACCTATTATTCTGTTTAGCCGTTTAAACATTTAATGAACGTTAGTACGTCACCCGACAATGGAATCGACCTTGAATAAGTAAATGTGAAAACTGTGACTCAATTTGTTTAATTTAAATACGATTTAAGTTAAACGCCGAAGTAAGAGCTCGTGTCCTTTCATAGGCTAAATATCCTTTGTACAAAAGTTTACATACGAAATACCTAAATAGCTATAAATACATTAACTAGGTGGTTAGGTACCTAGTTTATCTAAATAAACTTACACAAATGCTTCAGGATCAACATAATTGATCAAGTTAGATGACAAATCTATATCCAACAGGTAATGGAGTCCAGCAAATGTTGTTTTTTGAATTTTTGTTAAAAAGTTTTCGGACAACTGTAATGTCCTAAGTTTGATATCGGCCGGGAACGGTTCGATTTCTTTTAGGAGATTTCCGTTCATATTAAGTACGTAGACATTGCCGTCGAGTCCTTCATATGGCATGCTTGTCAAGTTACTCTCCGAACAGTCAGTCACCCAGTTAATTCTGAAGAAATGACAATCGCAATCTTCTGGACAGTCAAGCTGTTCAGATAGAATGGCACTTGTATTGCATACGTAAGCCAATAGTATTGCAAACACTATAATGGATGTACGTGTCGCCATGTCGCGGCGGATTTCTCAATTCAAACTCTGAAAAATGAATAATTTATTAATTAAAATTAAAATTTGAAATTGAAATACTTAATCAAGTATGAATCCAACATTAATATAGATGTATTAGAAATTCTAATCTGGTAAAATTTGTTAAGTACCTAAATTATAAAATAACCGTATCAAATTGTAAAAAATTGCGTATTGAGTGAGTTTAATGTTATCGATTCGTCAAACGTTTTCGTTTGGTGTCAAGGCATTACCAAGGACTTGGCACAGGTCTCAAAACTAGTAAAAATGCATCATTCATATTACGCTCTCCAAATATTTGCAGAACATCATCCTACTAGCAATTTAATACCCTATAGGCACGCCCTGTCATACGAACGACAGTATTAGTATTGATTTAATTAAGTCTGGCACGCCCCGTATGAACACTGAACAGTTGTCTAACACTATTTGAATTTAAAATGTAAGTTCTAAAAATTTTAGACGCCGATTTTAATATGGTTTGGATTGATATATATGAAACATAAATGCCTCAACTATAATGAAAATAATGTTCATAGGTACTATTCTTAAATTAAAATCATAATCACTTTACAATTATCATTTTGTTAATGTCTTATTAACAACAATAAAAGACATAAATGTCATTTAATAACAATATAGAAATATAGCTTATTATTTATATAGGTTTTAAAATAATGCTTGTAAAATAACGAACCAACTCGAAAATATAGATTTTTAAGTGTTATAATTATTACAGTTACTATATTTGGTCGTCCAAGACATCTATTGAATTACTAAGAATTGTAGATTGTCATTGCTAGTGGTAAAAATGATAACCTTCCTAAATATAATTCATTTTTAGTTCCTTATTTAATATAAAATAACAATCGAAGAATGGACCGGATCGAAATACCGAATGGTATATTTATTTGGCTTGTATTAAAGTTGATTGATAATTTTTGAACTTTGATGAAACATTGTCATCGATGTAACATGGTACCACGTATTCGAATACCTACCATAATATATGTGAACGTGAGAGTCCACATAACAGTCACTTTAACGTCCTTGATGTACCCCCCTTTCCATCTCACGTTTCTAATTGATTAATTATTAACGACATGTGTACAACAGTAAATTGCATGATTTACAAGAGAAATTAAAATATACCTATGAATTATGATCGAGTACACAAGACAATTGCTACTGAAGTAGTGAAGTGAAAGTAATATAGTCCCTGACAGATAGATACCATTTAAAACATATTATAACGTCTCGCCAAATTAAAATTTTACTATCAGTACCTACTCTGTAATCTGTATATAGCACATATAATAGAGTTCCGACATAAATTACTCAACAGCAAAAGTACAAATAGGATTCATAATCTTTGGGATGGTAAGGTTATTTCATTTTAAATGCAACTGAATTAAAAATAAATTAATAGCTTTTCTCGTAATATAATTATTTTGTATAATGGATGAGTATATCATGTATTTTTATAGAGGTCGTAGCCCTAAATTATTACCCTATATTATACTTTATATTTTGTATCTTTATTTATCAATAAATGATTTTAATAAGGTTGTAAATTGTAGTAGGTACTAAGGTAGGTACCTAGAATTTAGGTAGGTAACGATAAATAAACCTATATATAATCAAACTAAATTAAGTTCTAAAAAATATGAACTTAAAAAACATATCATATTAAGTTTTATTCATATTTTACGCACTTCCATGATGTCGATACAATATGTTCGACAGCATAATATTTTAGAATAATATAAAGTTAAAAACTATTGCTATAAGTAATGATGAATGACATAATTTATTACACCAGCACAAAGTAAATATCTAAAACATAGACGGTGATGGAGTGATGCTTTGGAGAGCTTAGTGTGCACCACAAAATTATTGGATACAAACCACCACTGTGTACATAGTAAAAAATATGTTTTTTACGTCAATTACCAAGATCTTGAAGCGTAACAAGTAAATTTTTAAAATGAATAATAATTTAAATTATATTTGTTTCAAGTTTTTAATAATATACACATGCAATTTGCATTCAATGAGTTAAATATTTTGCCATGGTAGATATTTTAATAACGCTGTGAAGTTAACCTCATGATGCCCATAGTGGTATCATAATAAGTTCTAAAGTACCTATCACTGTAGCATTAAAATATATGTACAAATCAAGCGATTTATACATTTTAATTAACGTCAGGGCTTATTGTATCTATCTAAGGTCAATCAGATCTCAGTCAGATTGAGTCGGAGACGACCGTAACCCAAAACAGTATATACCTAGGGTACTATTATATTAATCTGAAACTGCCGTGACTGAAAAAAATTGTAATTTTTTAAATAAAATAATAACTAAAAATATATCCCTTTATTTACTTTAACTTTTATAAGTTTATAGCCAGCGGTATTGGCTAATTATTAGCTCAGTAACTCACAAATGCAGTTTCTCGACTATTCGTAAAATTAATGCTAATAGTTTACATCTAAAAATTTATATTTTATATTAAATAATATTTTGTATATTATAATATTCACTAAATTGTGGATAAATTATTATTCATGTTTATCTTTTTATTAATGCATATTATTTATGATAATATATTTGAGGGTGCTGACGTAACCCCTGTGGGTCACTTTTTCCAGTAAAATACTAGCTCCCACCACTACAATTATTTGAAATCTCAACCTATGATCTGATATTTAAAACGTTCGAATAAAACTATTCATAAAGAAAAACAAAGTATTAAAAACTATTGCAAACGATTTAAACTACCCTTTTGTGGGTTTACATCGTGACATCGTACATAATATTATAACAAGCGTCATCGTAACTTATCAAAATTCAGAAAATGATTCAAGAAACTTTAAAGACAAAACTATTAAAATAAAAATATAACATATCAGGTATATGGTGAACATAAAGATGTATTAAAAATATGCGTATTCCTTCAATGTTACCTATCTAAATAGATTTCGGTAAAGAATTTTACGAAATAATCATGATGTACTGAAAATATTTTATGGTCAAAATCGTTTGCGTTAGCTATAACTTTTAAACATGCACTGCGGCTTGTCTATATATAGCAACGTTCTTTATTCTTGGATCTTTGTCATAAATACGTAATACATGAAATATTTTTTACCCAAACTCAAAATAATCATAATCTAATTTTGCTAAGATAAAATATTAAACTATTTTAACATTTTTAACCGAATTACCGTAAACGTTTAGTTAGTTTACATGCGATATAGATAAAATATAAATACGCCTACCCAGGTATTTAATAATTTGAATAAACATAATACATTAGACTGAACAATTTCAAACCAAAGTTATATACTGTACCTAACGCCTAAACATCCGTAAAGTCCCAATTTATTTACTCGCGCATTAATTAGTTAGAATTAATATTCTTATACGATTCGACGTGCGTGCATTCGTCTATACACTCTACTGTCAGTAGACAATAAGACGTGCGTCGAATACGCATACAAAATCAATTCCGACGATAGGTATAGTACATTTTATAATATAAAACATAATATTTTTAATACGAATTTCAGGTTTAAGGAGTTTTCCGACCTTTTGTTTGCAATTGTACCTGTTGTACTCCTAGATCAAAAATATACATTGCTACGAAATTATTTTACGAAACTATTTTTTTTTAGGCGAACGAGATGAAACTGTTGTCTTGTAATATAATATATTACTGATAATTTACAAGGAATGTAAAAACTTAGGTAGAAAACAATTTACGTGTGTCTGATATATTAATCGTTAAATTTTGATTTAAAAAAAAAATATACCAACCTTTTATAAATTATAATATTATAATATCTTATCCTATTATATGATCCACAGTTGCTTATATAGGTAGTATGGGAATGCCGAATAGGAGTGTGATTATAACGACTACTATATTTGCTTGTACGTTGTAGTACCTATCATAATATTGTAAATATGTAGTAAGTATGTAAATAATATTAAAGATAGGCACTGATTTACTTTATGTGATATCGCAGACTGCGAATCGCAGGTTAGGTATCTTATGCAGTTGATATGGTAAGAGTGGTTAAAAATGTTAATCCCTCTAGAGTCCCGAATAGTGATAATTGGAACAGATTTTTAGTATAAAATCGAATACATACTTATATAATATTATTTATAAAATATGAGTATATACATATACCCTACCTATATTTTTTTACCACGATTATGTATACCTATGCAATATAAGTATATTACACATACCATGTCGAAAATCTGCAGTTATATACCCTATACCTAGATATTTTTTTAATAATAGCATTAATTTACTGATATAAAACAGTCTGTAATAGTCGTTTAGATATAATATAATATGCGTACAAATTATAGGAAAACGCATCCTACAAGTCCGCGGGCCGTAAATATAATGTAGGTATATTATATATCTACACATTTTTTAAACTTGTTATTGTAGTCTGATCTCGTGGACCTTGGCGAAATTAAATTACATCCGTTTGAAATAATAATAATAAAAAAAAAAAAATCGCGCAACAAGTACCTAACATACATATAATATTATATTATAAACATGCACACACACACAAAAGCACGCACACGTATCTATGTATATTATAATAAAACCTATATACGCGTATCGGCGTATCGCGTATATATTTAAAAAAAATTTTTCTAGTTTGCGAATACATTTCCCGACACACGGACGTCACGTTTGTAATATGTGTGTGTGTCGTATATCGCGATGTTCAATTTTTTTTTTCTGAGGCAAAAAATAATAATTCCGACC
The DNA here is from genome assembly GCA_027563435.1 of Nasonovia ribisnigri. Classification (NCBI taxonomy): domain Eukaryota; kingdom Metazoa; phylum Arthropoda; class Insecta; order Hemiptera; family Aphididae; genus Nasonovia; species Nasonovia ribisnigri. Next base: position 28,376 of record JANEHU010003283.1, on the reverse strand, counting down.
ACCGCTGTAGCCATAATAATAATAATAATAATATTATCTATATTATACCCATACGTAATAATATTATGTCGCATAGGTAACGTACGACATGAGTGGAGCGGCGGCGTTCAGCAAGTGATGGCGGCGGTGAGTTACGTCAGCCACACAGTGGTGGTAGATATTATAGGTACCTATATACCGCATTACATGTTTATAATATTTTAGGTGGGTACGCGAATTCCGAAAACCAGCGTGCATAAAAACATTTTCGATTTCACGTAGATCGCCGTGGCACGTACGCTCACAATTGTTATTTTCAGTTTTCATTTATAGTATTTATTATTTTTGTTTTATGGCTAATTAAATCGGACGAGGTCGCTGCCGCCGCCGCCGCCGTCGCCACCACCACCGACGTGCATTGCGATCTCGTACCTATATTATTATTATGGTTATAGGTATGTGCACGGTGAAATAATAATGTTTTGATGTAGGCATTCGTACACGACGACGAATACCACGAGTGCGATTGGCAAAACATTTTATAAACTCGTAAAATAATATTATTATGTTTGTCGAAAGATGTAGGTACGTCGTCGAAGACGAGCGTAATAAAATAAAGAAACCAGAAACAAACCGATACCTATTCGGGTGTACCTAATACACTATTAATCCATTATACCTACATTACTATTATTATACACTATTGGATTTTAGTTCGTTCGCCCCGCTACGCGTTTGACCTTTCTCGTGCGGTGGGTGTGCTCCGTCAGCGGCGCATAATATATATATTTTTTTAATATTATATTATACACGTACAAATATAAGAATTCACGTTACCCGTGAACTGGACGCGATGTACGCAAACACAATTATTATTATTATCATTATCATCATCATTTTATGGTTGGCATTTAAGATAATCGACTTAAATAATCGCCAAACGCGCCAGCCTCGATATAATGCCCGTCCTATATTATTAAAATTTATAATGGTTGTATATATATATATATAGAGAGAGAGAGAGGCGTCTCCGGTGAAATTTAGCAACAGCCGAAGAAGAGACCGACGGGATTCGAAAAACGTTAACCTCGGCGCCGCCGAATAGGTTTAAACACGAAGGGGAGTGCGTGGAAGAGTCAAGGGCTTTTCAAATGTATCGATTATTCGTTTTCCTGTAGGTTGGCCGTTCACACGATTATCACGATGCCGCGGGGACGTGATATACCGCGACGGTTCAGCACACCTGGGCCGTCGGTCCGCCAGATTGAAAATGAAATCATGTATAGGTCCAATAGCTGGTATACCTATCGATGTCGATTAAGATGTTGATTAATTGTTTGATACACGCGTGTGTGCATAAAAAAAACCAATCGTTTCTTATGACGTTATATAACATAAAGAGGTAGTCGGTAGTAAACACATAGGTATTATATAAATATTAAAGTATTGAAGTAAATGCCACGGCGTGTATATTGACTTACCCCAATAAAAAACGGTTTGACGACTCGAGCGATGATGAAAATATAAAATCGATGTGCACCGGTTCGAGTAAAATATCGATATTAACACTCTCACGACTTATACCCCTTATTTTTTTTTTTTAAGATAAATTCGTAAACAAAACGTTCGCACCTATAAGTGCTGCTGCGGCAGTTGTTGACGTTAGCGACTACGTCCACGTTACACCGCACAGGGACTCACGACAACTGGTGGCTGGATAGTGGATAATGATTTCGGAATCGGTGAATCGTTCTTTGAGCGCGGAACAAGTCAAACCAGCGGGGACCCTTGGTGGGGGTTGATGTCGATGGTGGGGCGGCTGCGGCGGCGATGCTCGCGTGTGCCCGACCACCGTCGTCTCCCACCGCCACCGACGGGGTTTTCGCAACATCGCGCCGCCGCATATGACTCAGTACTCAGACTCGTACCTACACACGCTTTGTTATTATTATTATATTATTATTCGACAGCAAAAAAGCCGTTTTCTCGATTTAAAATCGTAATCAATCTACAACGTTCGTCAACGAATAAGGGGACATTGGTCTATTAATTGACTAATATAAATATACAATTTCGATTGCGACCAATCTACCTATGTGTATAGAACTAGTTCAACAAATGAGTGGTTCTAAAACGATACCACTTAAGACACATTAATAATTTAGCCTAAGATAGGTAGTGTTAACGCATTGGGAAGTTCAGAATGCAAAATACCGTTTTTTCCCATTTGCGCAGTAGCGCCGGCGTGGCGCATGACAAATGGGTGTGAATTGATCGAATAAACGCGTGAGGGGTTGAAATATTAAACTAACCAATGCCTCATTGAAAATGAAAGAATAAAAGTCGTGGGAGTTGTGCAGGACTATTTTGCTGCATTCGTCCTGCACGTCTGCACCACTCGTCGAAGACGTCCGCGCTGGTAAATTGGGCCTACACTGTTGTAAACAGTAGTAAATTCGCTAGACTGATTGGATTTATGTTATATATATATATATACATGGATGCAGAAACACACACTCCTGGTAAATTCCACTTGCAAATGAACGGTTCTGATCGGAGCTCTGTTTCTCTATAGTCTATATTATGTAAAATATTAATTTAAGTACTTTCTAATGTTTGTGTATCATGGGAATAATTTCATTATTTTAAAAGTAATAAACGTTTTAAATATTTATTGATTATATAATTCATATTTTATATGTATATCAAATTGATACAAGAGGGTAACCGCTTGCATTTAAATATCAAGTTTTAATACCTAAAATGCTGACTATATAAACTAAATGTTAAAAAATCCCAAAAAACGACATAGATGTAGGTAAGATTTAAAAAATCAAATACGAAATAAATATAAGAAGTTATGTTTAATTGTATTTTGATTTTACAATGATGCGTGTTTTTTTTTAATTTTTTTTTTTGTGTCTGTCATTATGTTTGGGGCAGTCCAACTGCTTCAATTTTCTTCGACAGTATCTTGTTCGATGGAAAAGTGAATCTAGTTGGGCATTCAGGAGGTCAAATTTAAAAATTCCCAATAGGTTTCAAAAGCACAGGGAAAAACAAAATAAAATTTAAGGAAAAACGAGAATTTTTACGCAAAATTGGTTTTCGAAAAAATCGATATTGGTTTTTGGTGCAACTCTAAAATAAATTACCGTATATTCATTAAATGTCCACTGGGTATTAATATTAGCATTTTCTATACGCGATAACATTTTCGAAATATTTTGATTTGTTTTGAACTGTTTACGGACATTTTCAGTTTCCACCTTTTTTAATTTTTTTTTTCTATGAATATCAATAAAATTGTAGTTGTTGGGTAAAAAAGCTTGAAAATGTAAAACAAGGTTCCTAATATATTTTTACAATGATATTTGAAAAATATTAAAAATCCATAGTCAAAATTGTTTTTATTAGCATTTAGAGTTCAAATTTTGACAAAATATACTTAAAAATCATGAAAATGTGTTAATTATTTTGAGTTAGAAATTCATAAAAATTTTTCTTTTGAAATCAAAGATTTGAAAATTTAATTTGAAATTCCTCATAAGTTTGTCTACCTTTTTCAAAAAAAAATGTCCATCTGAAAGTCAAATTAAATTTTTATGAATGTTTGAAGTTCAAATTTTTCCATAATTGGATGTTTACTCGAAATGTTTATGATATATAAGTAAATATCTTGCTTTGAACATCGGTCACTACTGCAATATATTATATTATATTCTATAAATATGGGCACCTACGATGGACTATAAAAAAATAAGTGCGTATATAGGAGATATGGCGATTATGTGTTTGTATAGGTCTCCAAAAGCACCAGAAAACGATGAAATCCTATTGATACGGATTTAATCATAGTTAGAAATATAGAGTAGGACAGTATGAACTTGGATTATATTATAAGATTCGATTTAATATAACAAAATATTCATGTATAGATATGTAGCAAATTGGTAACTATTGGAAAGGTTAAAGTCGAAACAATAAAGATAAATTGATAAAAAATTGCGGATGTATAAGAAATTAAGACAGTCTGCATTAAATTTTTTTTCATAATTATCAACTAATTCAATTACGTTTTCTCTCGATCGAGAGTTTAATTGATATGTTAACAAGGTGTCAAGGTTGCACGAATCCGTAAATAATAAATAATAATTTTTTGACTAGGCTTTTCTAAATAATGATTATAAAAGTTAATGAGTTGTAATAATATATAGGTTTAATCTTTGAATGTGCTGAGTAAAATTTATGGAATAAACACCACCAGCAATGTCGGTTATAAAATAGAAACAATATTAGGTACAAATGGTAGGTACAAGGACAAAAGTTAAATGTAAAAATAATTTACCTATGACTAGATCAAAATGTTAATGTAATTATGTTATGGACTTAATATGATGTATACCATAGGTATGCCTAAATGCTTTTACAATAAGACCGTTTTACAAAAAAAATATTTGACTAACTACATAATATCTTATTACACCTAATAAAGGTAAACAATAGCATAATATAGTTATATATTATGTAGGTACGTATACTGTTCTACTCTAAAATGTAAGATATGATTAATATTATTTTAAAATTTAAATTTAACGATAATAAAAATTCGTAAATGTGCCTTTATGGGTCATAAATAATAGTTATTTAAAATGGATACAAAATAAAAGTACGTCACTCGATGTACGTTTGCTGCAGTGAATTGCAATAATATTATCATCGGTCAGAACCCACATATTATGCAATTGTTGCAAAATAAAATGATTTAAAGTAAATCATAAATTAAAAAATAATTCTTATTGAATTTTAATACCAATTAATTATTATAATTTATAAAAAAAATTGTTTTGTTTATTTAAATAGTTGTTTGTGTTATAAAATCAAAAGTAATAAATACTAATAAAATGTATATTAATCGGTAGTAAAATTATTATTTATAATATATGAACTAGAATATTTACGTCATGCATTCAAGCCACATCGTCACAAATCAATTCAATATAATATAGCCCGATATAGGTATGCCCAAGAGTCCTAAGATATAAATAATTTAAATAATATTCCAATCATTAGATAACATTTGTTTTATTTAAACGTTAAACACCTAATAAATAATTAGTAATTAAGTATCTGTGAATATTTATAAGTGGAAGAATATATTTGACTGAAAAGAAAAACCGGTGAATGTGATCTACTGTTTAGTAGGTTTATATGGATATAATTTTTAAATTTAAAAAAAGAAACAATCGATTTATTTAAAAATGAGTTTTGCGTACAAATTCTCGTTTTATCACTAGGTATTACTTTTGACTCCTCAATTAACGACTAGGTTCACTTTGATACCAGGAACCACCCTTAATATTTAAGATTGAAACAATTTTGCTATTATAATTGTGTTGATACAGACAAAAAAATAAATAAATTAAAAACAAACACACTCATCATCATTATAATAAAACCAACTAGGAATCTAAATGTAATCGCCTATATATGGCTATACAGTAATAATTTAGTTTTAAAAATATGTTATTATCAAGCACAATAAATAAAGATGACTCAACAGATTATAGAATAATAGTTTGTATTAGTAAAAAACCCATTTCTTTAATAACTTATTCCCCTATTTCACATATTAGTCTAATTTGTATATATTGTATTATAATATTATAGTTACTAATTAGGTACTTTGATTTTTACTATACTTAATAATTATTCTTCATGGTTTTACAATACTTTGAAAAGTGTCAAGTGATAGGTACAGACGTATAGTAAAATGTACCTAAAGAAAAACTTACGTAGATAAAGGTACTTTTCTTTTGCTATCTAAAGCTAGATTCACCCGGACTTTAACGCTTATAAAATACATTTTTCTAGTTTTTTCCTTTTTTAATTTTTGTATAATTACTTCAGAATTATATTGCGCTATAATTTTAAACGCACTTGAATAAAATAATCATTATTACTTAGTTGATATTATTTATAGGTTCAATCGTCATTCGTCAAAGAGTACAAAATACAATAATTCATTTTCAATTACAAATTAAATACACTAAGCATTCGTAATACGTGAACGTAAAATATAATTAACATATATTTCTTCTAACTGATATTCATGAGACCGATTTTTTAAAGCTTTGTTAATTACCACTTACCATAGAAACGCAAATGAACAATTCAAAATAAAATAAAATATTTATTTATTTCCTAACTAAATGTAGCATGCTACTAGATATTTTTCCGCTGTCCCCAAGACATATCTATGATTTCTCAATTTCCCTAGCATAAGAAACACATCTAGTAGCATGCTACATTTTCTTAGGAAATTGATTAAATTTTTTTCCCAACGGTTATATCTACCGGGTTTCGTATAATATACATAACTCATGCGTATAATCCTAGGATACCCTTTTTATTCTACTTAAATCTGGGCAAACATTTTTTGTATAATTTTTATGGTAAAAATCTTACCACTCGCCTCCTCAGTCGTAACCACATAAGTTCTAACATCCTATTCTTTTCCACTTGAGTATATTATCACAATAAATGCAGCACTATATGACATACGTTTATAAAGTAAATACTAACTCAATGTTACAAATCTGAATGAGTAATCCAGTTGTTTTATTGAATTTAATAAATTAAATTTTATGTTTTAATAAATGATGACATTATTTTGAAACATAGATTTTTTTGTGTCCCCTGCCCCTCACCCCATTAGACATTTCTAAACACGCCCCTGCAGGTTGAATGAACGCTAAAGGTTTGAATTTGTCAAAAATACACAACGTAAATTAATTGTTTTTAAGAAAATAAATCATCGTGTTTTCAAATAATTTTACTGGATTCAATTTTTTGTGGTTAGGTACCATATTTATATCTTTTTTTTAACTATTTACAAGCTTAAAGCTTTTATACTACAATATTTAACTAGTATACCTGTATACTTATACAATTGAACTTGTTGAAAAAAAAGTTAAGTTTACGTAACGCCAATAACTCAGTTAATTTCCAGGATAGTAGAAAGTCGAAACTCAACCATACTTTAGAGGGATAATATGAGCCAATTCAAATTCACTGTTCAGTCCGTTACTCCGTTAATCGAACAAAAACATATCTACCATATTGGTTAGATTTTATTCTGTATATATATAGGTGAGTGTCTTTTATATTATATAGGTTATATGTTACGTATAGTATAACATTATTATTTTTTATCATTATTCAATTAAATGCTTTCAACGCACTATAACCATACGTATTACATTTTCAACATATCGTTTTTCGACTGTCAACGTCGATGACGTATTATATTATAGGACATAGGACGTAGGACGTATATCATATTGTTTGTAAGACCCAATATATATAATTATATATAAAGTGAGGAGCGGAAAATAGGTATAATATACAATGTATTAAATACACACATACATATATTATAAGGCCGTATACAGTTCCTCTATAACCTTTACTTAATGCTCGTTTAGTTTACTAATTACTTGTTATTTATGAGGTATTATTATTGTTATTTGTACGCACGAGTGGATTCAGAAAGGGATGTTATCGTTATAATTGCCATATGGCCAGACAAAATATACAGCTATGGCGCTATGTATATGTATATATTGGTTATAGGTATAAATGCTTATTAAATAATAATAAATTTACCACCATACAGTTCATATTTTTATAGGAGTAGGTAAATTATATATTTTACAAACAAGTAATACAATCATATCCTATATATTATACCATTAAGTTTATTGCACTGGTTATATATTATATATATCTAATTTCAACACGTCATCGCCCAACTGACACAGTAGTGAAATCAATTATTTATCAAACTCGTAAAATATTTCTACCCCCTGACACACTAAATAGCATATTATAGTCTAAAATAGTAAAATAATATAGAATATAACCCTAAATAGATATATTATAAGTAATTTATAATAACCCAAAGTACGTAACCCTCGCCCCCGAATACCGAAATTACCTATAATAGCTGGTAAGTATGTATTATAATATAATATACTTGCAGGTATGCGTATGTACTTTAAAAGATTTAGGCTCTAGAAATTTGGCAAAAGATAATATAATATTTTTATAATAAATGTAAAGTAGAAGGTATAACAATATTATACTGTTATGTGAAATACATGGGGTGATTTTAATGTTGCAATATGAACACCCAACACACATTATTTTTCAACCTTAAGCTGGGTTCACGATAGAGCAAGAAAGTTCCTCTGTCATCAATGTTGACAACTATTGGTATATAGTTGTTTTTGTTTCCTTAGAACAAACTGGAACATTTATAAACACACTGTTCACATCATAGCAACAAATTTCGAAAATTGAAATAGTAATTATATATTATCATCATGACAAAGTAGGATTTACCATGGTATGTTATTACATTGGTTTTCCTTCCTGGAGATATCTAGTATTGAGTCACTACCAGATTTTTTATTTAAACTTTTTTTTTTACCTATGTCTCAGGCTACGTATGATTATTATAATATTAATTGAAAATGACAAATAAAAGCATTAGTAAAATTAAACAAAAAGTCAACATTTAGTTAACATAGGGAATGAATAGGTAATGATATATTTATATTTTATATTAATAATAGATTAATTATCATAATTTATTTAAACTTTTTGTTAAGTAATTACTAAATGTTGACTACTGTTTAATTTTACAAATAACGTTTATTTTGTTAATTTAGATGTTGACATTTATAATTAGGTACCTACATACTATGTACCTACTTTTTTTAACGTTAACTTAGTTTCCATTTATTATCACGTCTTTTAAAACTTAAGATGGCTTAAGTTATTACAAGACTTTTATTGATTATAGTTACACAGTATTAAATGTTAAAACTATATGTTTTGGCACAGAATTCTTTACTACACTAGATAAATAACTAACGTCATCAGTTGAAGCTTCAAACTTCAAAGTAGGTTGGCAATTGTATGGTATTTTGTATGGTAAATAAGGAAAATTATGATTTATGTTGTAATGTATTTTATTATTTCTATACCTGTTGTTTTAAAAAAATTAATATTTTACATAAATCATTTTACATTAATAGTTTTATTGTAGGTACCATTAAAGCCAAATGTGTTATTCCTAATACATTTCGTGTAGTAAATGAAATATATAGTTACCCGGCAAAGTGGCCTAAATTATATAGGAGTTTTTTATCTAGTGTAGTATAGGAATCTGTGGATTATCGAACAGCCGCCTCCCATAACCCTCCGAAATGCGGGGCACTGGGTGAATTAATGTGCCACCGACATATTATGGCGCTAAAATTAGCGATAGTGGCCTGACACTCCGGACTTTGAATAAGTGCGAGCTAGGCACACCAAGGCGGGCAATGAATTGATTGAATGCCGCTAAAAGGCGTCTGTGGACAAGTCGGTCACATGTCACAACTTCCAAGTGGGTCGCCTTAGCACAGAAACAAACAAATATGATTATTTTCAATTGTTATATTCTGTGATAAGATGGCTTGGAGAACAAAATAGGATGTTTGCAGTCGTATATGTCGCAGCGAGTGTCTTAGTCGACCACCTATACGCGAATCACACCGGGCTAGGTGCTTGGACTTATTACGGACATTGTTCATTGTTGTGTAGTACGCTGTAGGTTCAGTAAGTATATAATATAGTTCATACATTTCTATAAAAAAAAAATTTAAACTGTCATGAATTTATTTAAATGTTTAACATAGAAATAACTTTATTATTTAGGTGGGATATTTACCTTTTATGTCACTGGTATATTGTACATATATGTGAACCCACATAAAACACACATATACATAAAATTTCGTCATTTTGACCTATGTTTTAAATATTTTCCCCAAGTTGTGGTGGAATAAAAATTTAATTTATAATTTATACCAAGTAGAAATAAAAAAATACGCTCAATGCTCAAATTCCAGACCAATAATATCTAATGTTGAAATGCCTGACCTCCCAGCTCCCACTAGTAACCAACTTCACAAAACGAAATATCTAATTTATAATATCATCAATCATCATTGTTGTAATTATTATAATTTATTATTATTATTTCTTCAATGATTTAGAGATACAGACAAGTAGACAACAGTCCAATCCAATAATTTCAACACGGGTATGGGAAATATTATTATACATTAAAGTAAACATAATAATATAATACTGTTATAATAATTAAAACAATTAAACAGAACAATACATGTATGAGTAATAGCAAACATGTCTTCATTCGTCAGCTCCGTCATTTGATATGGGAGTGGTTATGAAAATGTTTAGAGTAACAAAGGATGATAAAAATAAAACGGAACATTATTTTTCATTCTGACGGAAATTAAAAGCAGGAATTTCTACGGCTCGGCTCAGGTAACAAACCGGCAAGTGCATATTATAAACATTATCTGTCAATCTCATATTCTCATCCACCTTTGGTCAACAAATTATAGGTAGGTAGCGGAACCTCGCCAGTTAGCCAGAAAAGTATTATTTACTACGCACTCAATAAAATATTAAAACGGTTCGACTCCAAGTCAAGTAATAACACCAATTAAAATAATGGACGATCACAAATTAAACAAAAACGAGCTGTTTTATATTTTTATCATATTTCGTAATATGGCAATCACATAGAAATAGTAAACAACAAAAATACACGTTTCTCCTCTAGTTACAAGTTATAACACTTCACCAAAAAAACGGTAAATTAATAATAAAAATAATGTTTCATTTTAAATCACTTGTATATTTAAAAATATATTAATAATTATTCTACAATAAACGCGATCATAAATACAAATCAATCCTATTATAGTACCTAAATAATATCAAGCAAAAAAAAGTATCACCGTTTTATTGGGTGTCTTATTAGTTATTTTTATTAAAGCTAATTCGTCCTGACTATATACAATCCTCTCTTACACTTATTGTAAAAAAAAAATCACTTACAGATTATGCATTTGGTGTTAAAAATATTAAGAAAAATAATAAGCGCTAGTGATGACATTAAGTAGGTTGTCAAGAATTTTGAATGAATAATTCAAGAAACTATACATTGTCGCATTTGTGAAACTTTATAGTGTTGGGTGGTTATGAATACACCGGGGAATTAGAATACTACAAACAGTACAAACAGATAGGTAGGTCCCTAAAAAAATTAAAAATACTCAACACATCTAACTTTAAACTTTTACTTTTAAATGATTGCTAGTTGCTACTCTATACTAATATCTATTCTGTAAGTATAATAATAGTAATAACAATTAACTAAATTAATCTAGTTCAACGTTTGCTACTATATGATCACAAATAGGAAGGGAGCATTGCTTCCCCACTAAAAAAAAACCACTAGGTACTAATTCCCTCAAAGTCCCTTAAATGTAAATTATGTGAATAATCGTTTTATAATTTTATTTATTTGTTGATAACTATTATAATATAGTTGTGATATGAGGGGTTATGCCTCACGGTTTTTTTTAAATCAATATTGTGAGAAGCTCAAGCCCCCCCCCCTTAAAAAAAAACAAAAAAAGTTAATCATATTTTCTCCTATACCTACCTATACTACCACAGATTAATTAAAATATTTAAACTACCTACACTTTATATATTTTAGTTAGAAACAAAACATAAATAAAATAGCGGCATCGGTGTAACTAAAAGAGGGATTGCTATAGCGGTGCTTGGCCGCTATAAACTTATAACTTATACCTATTTAATAAAATATAGTACCTATATTACTATAATATTTTGCGTTCGCGATTTTTCCAATTTTCGACAAACGTAGTCGTCGCGGTCGAGCTCGCACTCCGTCGCTGGACAAGATATATAACATACTTAACTACCCATAATTTCGGAAAGAGTATATATATATTTTTTTTACATCAACTACAAGGTTATTAGATTACATATATTAAACCATGCGTTCATAAGAATTTTAGAAGATTAAAATAGTATTAGTATTTAATATTATTGTTAATCTGTAATCATTATTTAATGTTTTTCCTGAAAGCTTCAGTAGCAGCTGCCCAAAAACGGCAAACTTCTAATATTTAGTATTATTAGACCAGTACGTAGAATTATTAATATTCCTCTAATTGTTTTATTTTTATATTTGTTTTTTTTTAGTTGCGAGCTTTCTGATGATATACGTAGTTGGTTTTTGTTAACTTTTTATTCATGAACTTTATTTATTAATATTAGGCATAATCTTTGCCTTCATCAGTTTTTTTGGTATTTTATAGGAACTGATGCATTGTACACAGTGTACAGTGTTTGAAGACGAAAAAATTTGCCGAAAATAAAATATATCCTATTTCTATTTTATTTTTTTAAATTTTTTCAATTGAGTAATTTCATATTATGATTTATGATATTGTACTTTTCCACCATTTATTACATTCTTACCCATTACGCTCAATTTTTTTTTTAAATTATCAATTTTATATGTTTTGGATAAAAATAATATGAATCATTGTTTTCTTAAATAAACACATATTTGTTATAAATATAATTGTACAAGTCAAGTAGGTACATTGATAATTAACTGTATGAATTTTAAATTAGGAATAATTTTAAATAATTTAGAATTCATAGGTAATTTAAATCACAAAATAAATATTTGAAACTAAACGTTTTGAATTAAAATGCGCTACTTCGGGCAGCTAGATTTAACATGGTATTAATGTATAGAATGTGTATTTTAATTTGATAATATATAAATGGAAGGGGAGTCTTGTGGATAAATATAATTAATTGCCACATTATCTCATCGATACGATTAGATAAGTAGATACCTCCATAATGATACGTAACTATAAGACCCTTAATATCGACTATTATCTAATTTGATCACTGAATTATTTTATAATAGTAGATAAAAATTCAAAATTTTGAAGAATCAAGTCAAAATAGTAATTTCAAGTAATAAAATTATTTATATTACAAATTCCAAAATTTATCAAAATTATACAACATTTTGTATATTTACACATTCAACATTAAATATTTCAAAGAGTATTATTATTTTCTATCACTTTTTACGATCGTATTGGTTTTGTAAGCAGGGAACTTATTTGTAACTATTAGGTAGAAGTATGGACTTTTGGCTAGTTTTTTTCGTTTTTAGAACACTGTGATGGAACCAACCCACCACTAAATGAAAATATACCTAACTTAATAAATAGATAACAGAAATACATTTAATTGTTTTCTTGCCTATATTATCTTTGTAAATCAACTTAATTTTCAACAATATAATATGTAGGTATATAGATGGAAAACTGAACAAAAAAAATAACTACCAACAAATAACAATAATCTTGTCTTATCTTATCTTAAAAAAATAATGTTTATCATCGTTCATAACATAAAATATTTAAATATTTAAACCAACATTACATCAGTCTCTTATAATTATTATAAAAACATAATTTAGGATTATACTTACACAGACATAATATAGTTACAGATACACACATAGTTTTCATAAAAGCTTTAAAGATTTATTATGGCCTAATATAGCAGTTCGATATACTAGGTAGCCTTTTACAGCAGTAAAAGTGTACAACAACACCAATTCATAATAATATTTACTAAACAGAGTTGGACCAAATTAATTTCTTAAAGTACTTACATACTGTTTTTGAGATATTTAAAATACCTAAGGTAGGTATTTATTTAGATTTATTTACTTAGATTTCATACAACTCATTACTTGTTTTGTAAAATATATCAACACCATTTTCATTATATACGATCAGTACTCGAATTGTGAATTTTATTAAGTAGAGGAGCTCAATACAACAATTTATCAACTGCGTTCCACATGCAAAATTATTCAACATAGACCCGTGAGTGACTTAATATCCACATATTTCAGTAGAAAATAAAATTATATAGTTATCAGTGATAATATCTTAATTTGTGGTTCAGACGCATACCTATGTCAATTGTCAATACTAGTTCATAGATATTTGATAATAACAGGGAACTACTACACTAGGCAAAGAACAAGTGTGGTATAATATAAACAAACTATAATAAAAAATGGCAAGTATAAGGTAGTCTAAACCAGTTGTTTTCAACTAGTGGGTCGCAACCCAATTTTGGGACACGTAACCTTTAAAAATGGGTTGCGATAGCTCCTGTTTATTAAAAAAAATAAACAATAAGTTTATAAAATTATAAATTATGAATTCAAATAAGTTATGATTGGATTGAACAATTACATTTTATAATATCTGATATAATGACAATTAAAATGTCTATTGACATAGAAAATCAATTATTTGAGCTTACTTGAGACCCCAAACTTGAACAAATGTTTATTGAAACTTCTTTGGAAATGTTTTAGACACACTTATGCACGGGAAATTATGCAAAACTAGCAGCTAAAGTATTGTTTTCTTACACGAGCCGTAAACATTTCGCTATAAAAATTGCAGTGGGGTGCGAGTCAAAAAAGTTGAAGACAACTGGTCTAGACCATAGAAAAGATAGAAAAATATTTTTTATATTAAAAAATGTAAGATTTATTAGGTAGGTGTGTCATTGACAACAATTTAGATCCACTCTACATTTTAATAAAAATTGTTTTGGGCATTAGTTTGTACCGTCCGAGGCGTCCAAGTAAAAATAATAGTTGGTGTACGCAAAAAAAAAATAGAAATAGTAGAAGAGCTCCATCCTCCTGCGCTCCCCCCTCCATTCGAGCACTGTATGAGTTTATATAATATAAATTTATTTATTTTATTACACTTTTGTGAGTTAACTGGAACAAACAATCGGTATAAAAAAAATAGTGGTGAATTTAAGAATAAATTACATTTAATGAAAAATATTTTATATGAGAACAGATTAACAAGTAACAACGATAACAAACATATTTTGGATTCAAAAAACGAATACCCTGTCGAGTGTAGTTCGACTTCATCACATCAAAATGTACAACATTTACAAATTGCATTTACCCTGACATAATTTACTTTAATAATCTTACACAATATTAAAAGCTGGTCCAATTCTAACATGTTTTATCTTTTGCCAGGGTACTACCCCACGATGTTCGCTTTCAAGTGGTTTGGAATATATATCACTGGCCAACTCATCCAATGTAATTTCTTCATCTTCTTTTGCTTTTATAACCGCTTGATCAATTTCTAATTTTATTTCATTATCAATTTTCTAAATAAAACATAAGAATTAACAATGCAATATATTAAATAGGTACTAATAAGTATGTATATAATCATAGAGAAAAATATAATATATTAAAATTATTACTTTGAGATCGTCAACGGTTGCCAGGTTGGTAGAGAGAATTTTTTCTTTAAACGATGTAATTGGGTCTCTAGTCATCCTTACAGCTTGAATTTCAGCTCGAGTTCTATATGATGTGCCAGGATCCGACATTGAATGACCGGAATACCTATAGGTGACTGTTTCTAAAAGTATTGGCCCATTCCCATTAACACAGTGATCCACCGCAAACTTTGATGCCTCCCTGACAGCCAATACGTCCATGCCATCTACCTAAATTTAATTTTAATAAAAAAAAAAATAGACAGAATATAATGATTTAGTAATCTGCATTCATCTTGCTTCATTAAACGGCAAAGAAGCTGAAATGATGCTATAGATATTGCCATTTACGACATATTACTATGTAGGTAGTAGGTACTTGAGATATAAGATAAATTAAATTTCACCTATTTCTTTTGAATGATATAAAATTATTGAAATGATTGAATATAATCACGGGAATTGGAAAATAATAATTCAAATTAGTAATAAATTATTATCGAGCATCTGAGAAAAAAATATTTAAACATTTTAGCAAACACTGGGGTCGATTGTCACACTATTTTTACCCAAATTCCGGGTATGTAATCGCCCCTGGTGTAGTAAGACGTGTTTGACGCTGACCGTTCTGAACTCGTTCCCATTGCATACCCGTTGTTCTCACAGACAAATACGCAGGGCAGGTTCCATAGTTTAGCCATATTGTATGTTTCGAATACTTGACCTTGATTTGAAGCACCATCTCCGTACAAAGCAAAGCATACTCCTCCCGTGCCTGAATATTTTGCAGCCAAAGCGATTCCCGCTCCCAAAGGAACCTAATCAAAAATAAAGCGATCAGAATCAAAAACATAAAATGACAAATAGTATACAGTATATTGTATAGGTTAGGTTAGAGATTATCTGAGATCTTAATAAATTTATTTTATTTTATTATTTTATTTTTACCTATTTAAGGTAATAGGTTACGATTTCTTGTAGGCGTAATGGTCCCTATTAATATGGGAAATACAACTATGATATCTACCAAGTATACCTATATAGCTAAACTATTTACGTCAGCCTCAATCATAAAGATGATACCTCCGTTTTTTCACACATAAATTGGATTACAAAAACATTATGAAATCTGTGATAAATGTATAGATATTATAATGTATAGACTTAAAATTTAAATATACAAATTGATTAAAGTTTGAACTTCGAAGTGTAATGATATTATACAAAATAATATATATACTATAGAGTATAGTTAATAGTTTTTTAATACACAATTTAATTTTACAAGATAAGACATTCCTTAGGTATTTTAATATAAATGTTAAGAATATGAATAGGTACAAGTTTATATGGGTACCAACCTGAGCGCCGACGATGCCGTTTCCGCCGTAAAAGTTTTTACCATACATGTGCATAGAACCACCTTTACCACGAACTACTCCACCGATTCGACCGGTGAGTTCACTCAAGACCTCCACAGGTTTTGCACCCATCAAGTATGTCCAGCCGTGAACGCGGTACGCTGATATTATTGAGTCCTGATCGCGGAATGCCGATTTCATACCCACCGCGCAAGCTTCCTTTATAATACATAGGTAGACCCAATTAAAAACGTTGACAGCGATCAGAAATCGGTAGTCGTTAAACAGTATAATATGAACACAAACCTGTCCAGAGTATAAGTGACAGAATCCTCTGACGATTTTCTCCTTGTACAAGTTACCGGCTGCCGTCTCTATACGTCTGATGTACTGCATCTGTTTATAGTAATTTATGGCATCTTCTTTGGTTACGGTCACTGTGGTACTGGGTCCAGATTCTAATTTGTGAAGTTTGAACGCCTATACACCAACAAATGTTACTATGTATATAGACATAGGTTTTCTAACTTTATTTTAAATGTTACAAACTTTTATATCAAATGTGGCTTCAGTTGCAAGGTTTCTGCATTGCCATGCTGACGTTAACTTCTGTAAAAACAAAATTAAATAAAGTCGTGTATTTCACACATTATTTATATTTGACTATTTTAACTGAATATTATGTTTTGTTCATTATTTAGATAAGTACTTCCTATACTTTTAAGATCGGTAGCTATATTATACATTATTTAAAATTATAAAAACTTGTATTAGGTATTCTAAAATGTATTATTACTATTTATTTTTTTTAAATGTTTTTATTGGCATAGGAAATTGTTGTTTGAAAGTCAACAAAAATTAATTTTGTCTCATTATTTCAGTAGATGACTAATATTAAAGAATTTTTTTGTTCAAGTGTAGTCTACGTATATATAATGATCTATACTTAATTATTATTGCGATACATGAATGAAATCTATTATCAAATATTGTAAAATACAACTAATCGAAAATATGCATTTTCAATATACTTGTAAATTTGTATGTTGTTGTTGCCCAGTATAGTATGGATACGTCATCATGCATATTATTACCAAACAATATTACAAAGTTGTGTAGTTGTAGATATTTGAACTTTCGGTACATCATTAATTCGCAACTAGGTAATAATAGTTATCGACCGGCAAGCACCTGAAGACAGTATGTAGGTACTTACCATTTATAACACAGGTGTGATATCATACTACAAAGACTTGCCTGTTGACAAAATAATCAAATGTTTGGCTTCACGCCCGTATACTAAAATAAACATTACGTGCTACACTGGCGTCTGTTATTCAACGGTTTGACCCTCAATAGGCGCGTTTACGTTACGTCCGAAATGTATTAATTTAATGATGTATCATTCTAGGGAGTAAACCTATATTTTTGCTACCCCATTTACTTGTACATATTTATGACACGTGTCAGGCTCACTAGCTGGCAAGTAATAAATTATAAATGTCTGTTAGAAATCACGCGGCAGAGTCTAACGTGGATAGATTACACTATTAATAGATGTCACTATGTTAGTAGTTGAAGTTTCGTTTTTAAATCCTCTTACGAGAGTAAAATTATCTCACACATTTCTGACAACCATCCCCTCACAGCCACAATTACCTAATAAGCTTCGTGTACCAATGTACCATAAATCTATGACAGTACGACCTACCTCACAGAACACAGTAAAACTGTAAAAGATATAGACGTGCTTTGCACGGGGCAGCAAATGCAGCAAATATTGCACCTGTACGTGCAACCTATATTTCCTGTTCACGTGTATAATGCAGCGTATGACTTACGTGAACCTATATTTAATGGCTGATATCGTGTCTAATTAAGAGAACCACTCATAGTCTATAGATGAAGTTATATTATAGAGGACTTGAGTAAAATTCCAAAAATGTTCAACACACCCCAAAATGTCATATATAGATAATATTTAAGAAAGAGAAATTCTCAATATTTACTGATGGAAAACGCAATAGATTATGACGCTGATTTTTATTCCAGTAAAATGATATAAAATGTTGGTATAAAAACTGATTTTAATGCAATGCAAATTAAAATTATCGTGCCAAAATTGTTTTCATATTAATTATTGTTATAAAGTTGAGCTGGAGAAGTGGAGTAAAAAGATATGAGTTTCACTGGAAACGACTAAAATTGGCCTCTATTATTTATAAAATTTAACTTACCACTTTTTCAGTAACAAAATATCTCTTTTTCAAGTTTTAATCAAAGTTTCCCCAATCTCTATTTTCCAGTCTTATTGGTTATAACTAATAAGTAATAACTAATAATTATAATTTATATAGTTATTGTTAGTTAGGTTTAAGTATCATAAATTACTATTATTTACCTACAATATATCAGTTCGATAATATTTGGTGAATGCATAAGGCACCTAATCTAACCGAATGGTAATGATTTTTGTCTTTTACATAAATTAAGAACTAAGAAGATTTAAGCAGAAGTTATCAAACAATTATAGACAATTTAATTTAAAATTGAAATACATATAAATCATAAAAAGAATACATTTTAATCATGTAATATTATGGATAAAAATAGGACATAAATGCATGTACCTACCTAATGCAAAACATATTTTTCTATATACACATACAATGAATTAATGAGAAAAAATATACCTAGAATTTTTAAGTATTTCTTCTAATAGTTATTTGAGAACAGTTGATTTTAATAAAGAAAATCAGTTTATTAATATCTTATCAAATGTAATAATAGTTTATTGTAATAAATACAGACCACAGTGTATAAAGGTATTTTGAAATATTTATTTTTCGTTTGGAAAGAGGTGCGGATGCAAAGCACCTACAGTTCTGTGTGGCACATGTAATATTTAGCTCCCTCCTCCCAAAAAAATAGGATAATATGGCGGCGCTGCAGCCCCACGCTCGCACGTCTGTAAATACGATACTCTGTAAACGAACTATGTAAATAGGTGTGTATAAAATATGATGTTACAGAAGGTAAAAACGGATTGGCCTATAACGCTCGAAAATCGAAATGACACCCCTGTAGAGTATTACGCACATGATTTCCTAATACCAACCTATTCCTTTATAAGTACCTATTTCACACTTACCTATTTCGCCTCTTAGATACTTCTTTCGTCGAAACTGTATGCAACCCATTAATCAATATTATATTATATGAGTTGTATGAAAATTGTATTTTCAACCACGTTTGGTGCAATATTGTACACAATATTATAGTTTACCTGCAGGGTGTTGCGGACGGCGGACACCTTCTTAGTAGTGAGAGTTATCATTGTGCATGCGGCGCCGATGGATTGACTTGAAAGTCAGAAAGTTTAGTAAGTTGTATAGCGTACGTAGAAAGCGTGGACCTAACCGGCTTGCAAAGTGGTGGAATGATGAGCGGCCGAGGCTTTACGGACACTGATGCAACAACGCGCGGCCAGGGCGTTACGCTCACTAATTCAACAACGCTCGCGCGACACACAACTTTGCTCACTATTATTATTACTATTATTGTTGTTACGTATTTTTGTCGTTCCGTTTTATGCGCTCAAAGCGCCCGTTTTTCGAATCGATGTTAAGGCAGGTCTAGACGGCGGCGAAAGTGTCATCAGATGGCGCTGCCGGCCGTCGGTGACCTTTTCGGAAAATATACAAATTTATAAATATTTATTAATTAATTATAGGTATCTACTATCTAGTGGTTAATATATTATATTATCTACTATTTAGGCACCTACAGGGCTACGTCGTCTTACGATGAGCTTATAAGAGTTCTGAGTTACACAATATTATACAGACTACAATATACCTAAGTATATAGCCGTATAGGTATAAATCTACTATGAATATAAAGGGCGAAAAGGTTTATTCACAATTTGCAGGGCACTGCAGACTCATCTACATGATTTAAAATTTTTTGAAAAATATTTTACTTAGGTTCTAGTTCTATATTTTTTATAATAATATCTTTAAAATATATTATTGATACCTTGGTATGTATAACCTATACAATATACATAGTAGTTTCAGACTAAGCATAGGCAAGGGAAAGCTTAGCAAAACCACTTTTGAAATTAGCACCAGTTGTGGTAATGGAGTGGGAAAGTAGCTCATCGCAAACTCCGTGATCATAAGGAAAATACTAATTAAAAAAATCAGGGACTTCAGCACACCCTATTTTTTCTTTGGATTTGCATTTCGAAGATTATGAAATAAGCAGATACATGAAATTAAAAACATATATTTCTGCTTAATATTCACTGACAGATAAAAGGGTGAAAAAATAAGGCAATGTAAGTAAAGCCCTTAGTGAAAACGATTTTTTAAAAATTGTATTGCTTGAGATCTTGAGACTATATAGTACATACTTACAATCAAACACTCAAAAGAATAATTACTGATTGGATGAAGTGAGAACACTTACCCATAGACTTATAAAGACATAAATCGGGGTTTTTTTTATCGGTTTTCTATCCAAAATGTCTAACTATACAGTCCTATTCACAGCGCGATCCTATTACATGCACAACACGTATTGTCGTATTGGCTATATCTTTCTAACAATGTTAGTATAAGGGCAACATGCCATTGTAGGCAATCTATGGCAGCCGGCAAGGTATGGCCCGATCACAGATTTCTATATAGTAGGTGCTAGATAGCGAACTCCAACCATGAATTTAAACTTCAAGGTCGGTTGGCAATTGTATGGTATTTTATATGGCAAATAAGATTAATTATGATTTATCTTGTATCGTATTTTATTATTTTATTAATTTTAAAACATGTAGAACATATTTTTTTAAAATCATTTTACATTTTAATTTTTTTATTTTACCGAACGATGTTATTCCTTCAATATAATACCACAGAACAATAATACGTTATAATACGTTTTGTATAATGAATAAAATGTTTTGCCGACTGACAAAATGGCGGCCGTCCACAGCTGAGCTTCACTTGTAACAATGTAAATTATATAGGAGTTCCTTATCTAGTGTAGTATAGTAGTATAGAAGTCTGTGGACCCGATAGCCGTATGGGGGTTCATAATATATTTGTAAAATTGAATGCCCTTTGGCCTTTACCTACTACACTTCACCCTACACGAATTCATTATTTGTTCGAAAGAAACATTTTGAAAAATTTTCAAAAATATTTATAATTTTTATAAACGTAATACAATTTTCTTATCATCAATTTGTTATCAAATCATGTGATAATAACAAAAATACTTGAAAAGTAAATAGTAAATACTAAACAGTGAGTAAATACTAAATATTGTAAAAATAAAATAGCAATGACCAAAAATATATTTAAATTAAATTAAACGGTTTAAACAAAGTTTAAATAAAAACATTTCTCTTAATGTTTTAACCCAATTAGGTAGTAATTATTGAAGTATCAAGAGTTATTAGATTAAATATTAGTACCTACCTACATATTCTGAAGAGTCATGGCAAGTCCAGCAAATAAATCAGCACCAAAAAAAGATTTATTGAAACCATCAAAAGATACTAACAACTCCAAATTGACAAGTAAAGAAATTAGAGAAGAGTACTTTAACCAACTACGTTCATGGTTGAATACTGTAAACAGTTATCAGTGCTACTATAATAAATTGCAACGAGAGTCTTTTCAAAACAACTACCAGCAAGTTTTGAAAAATCCTAATGAAGTTCCTAAAGTTGTACCTAATGTTGTACGTGAAACACCAACTGTTGAACGTAATCAATTTGTGGGTATGTTTATTCTTATATTATATAAGATGACAAATCATTTCATTATTTAATGTTGTTTATTTAGGGATAAGATGCCAGATACCATCTTTATGGAAGCGCTTTGGAGCTGAATTCATCGATTTTTTGCTGTTAAGCCTTGTAAAATTCTTGATTGCTTACTTTATAGTAGATTCAATTCTTGACATGTAAGTATAACTTGCATTTTACTATTTAAAACAATATAATTCAATTTTAATTTTTATGGAATAAGTACATTTTTCAAAATAAAGATTACCTAACTCCCTTACCGTCTACCGATATAATATCTTGAGCTATAATCTACATTTAATGTTTAAAATGTATCTGATGTAGGACTTATTTTGGTTTATACCTAGTAGTTAGAATAAACTATTATTAATATAAAACCAACATTTAGAAATCAAATTAAAATAACAAACTTGACAAATTGCAAGACCTGGGTCACTATTTCACTGCACACCTCAGTACTAGTGGTGTTTTCTGATATTCTATTTGAAAACAATAAAATTAATTAAGTCATGGTTAGAAACCTCACTTTCTGACATTTCTTATAAATTGTTTGATGGTTATAGTTATACTTAAATAAATACTAAATTATACAATACAAAATTAGTGTGTCTGTATTTTATTTATATATGCTGAATATAATGTAGAGTTTTTATTTTATAACAATATAATAATGAAATGTAAAATAAATATACAATAATGTATTAAAATAAAATGTTAACTGTAATACAATTATTGGCTTTTTGTTAAAATTTAATTATAAGTATACAAATTTATTATTTTTAATTAATATTATTTACTTTCGTAGATTCATGGTAGAGTACATACTACATAGGTACTGCATACTGCAGTCACAAAATACAGGAACAAAAAATAATAATTAAATATTGCATTTTTTATAAGTGCCTTTAACTAAAAGTCTAATGCCAATGATCAATACTATTTAAAGGACCAATCATGGGTCACTAAATCATGTTTGATTCATTAAGTGATTGTTTGGTTGCAACCTGGCATAAAACTATTATTATTATATTTTTTTATTTTTGTTATGTAAAGCCAAGACATCAATTTATTAATAATAAAGTATAATTGAAATAAAGTTTTAACCTAAATTAAATTATAGTTAAGTTCTTACATAATATATAGGTACTTAACTTTAAAAAAAAATATACTACTTAATTACTTAAACATCTTTAACAAATTATTGTACCTATTTATTTTGAAATGTATTAATGCATAATATGATAATACTAATAATAATAATAGCACAGTGACAAGTCCAAAATTTTATTCCTGTACTAAAGCTTTAATGACCATGATTTACTTTGTACATTAAATACCTAATTTATTTTTTTTTTTTTAGTGATTTTACTAAATATAACAGCATTTTTACACGAGACGATTATAATGTTGATTATTCTACAGCAGTAGAAATGACATCTGAACTATTTTTTATTGAAGTAGCACACCGAATAATAGTTTGTGTATATGAGGTAATTTTAAAATTACTTTAAAAATATCCTTAATTACTTAAACCAACACACAATTATTGTATATTTAAATCAAAATCTTCACAATATCATAATAAATTAACTACTTTGTTTTTCAGATATATTGTCTACAAGGTAGTACAGTCTTTCACGGAGGAGCAACAATTGGTAAAACTCTATTAGATCTTACAGTTGTTCGAGCTGATAAACTATTTAATATAAGAGGTCAGCAAACTGATGTTATTGCTATTATTCCTGGCGGTGATATTGGTTGGAAACGAGCAGCACTTCGTTCAATCGCTAAAAATCTATTTTTTGCATTCTTGTTTCCACTACCTTTTGTCACAGCAGCAGCCAATCAAAACCGATGTGCATATGATGTTTTGTGTGGAACGATGGTCGTAGAAGTTATACAACCACTTAGGTGTGAACAATCTGAACTTCTCCCTATTGTGCAATAAGATTGTTAATTAATAAATAATATTTAATAATCATTTGTATAAAATTAATTTATCATAACTATAAATATGGGTCAAACTAAGTTATTTAATATTTTATTTAAAAAAAAATATACTATTTAAATTTATGCATATGAATTATTACACCTTGATAAAATATAACATTTTTTGAATTTTGAATTTTCTGTATTTTTAGGCTAAGTGAACTTATTAATTAAAGTTAATAATTTTTGTTTTGTTTATGTAAAAATGTTAAGTTAATTATATAGTATACTATATCAGTTTAAATTATTTCTTGTATTAAAATTAAAGCATAACTGCACAATTTATTATTTTATCAACTTCGATGGTTGAAGTTTTGTGTGGTTGCAACTATTTTTCTACACTTTTAATAGAAAAACAACTTCAAGAAATATCCATAGTGACATAATAAGATGACTATTAGATTACAATTACAAGTAAATTAATTTGAAATTGGATTGCTTAAAATTACAGTTGTGTTTATTTGGCATTTCTCAATTTCAATAATAATAATAATCTATACATATAAAATCCAAATACCACTCACTCACTGATCGCTGTATCTCAAAAACTACGCAACGTACGGACTTGAAATTTTGACTAGAAGTTCTTCTCATATTTTCACCGTGCAATAAGAAAGGATTTGCCAAAATTCACATTTTAAATAGATGCTCAAACAGGGATCTTGAGGTTCACGATGGAAATTCGATATTTTATTTTATTTATTTTATAAATAGTTGCCATTGGTTACAGTCAACAGCAGAAATTAGTATTTATTTATTATTGATTGCCATTCATTCTTCAAATCGAGTTATTGAACTTTGTCCGTGATCCGACGTAGTCGGATTGCTTACCAGGGTGGCTAAGTTGCACTTACTGCAGCGAGTTATACCCAATGGGAGTTGAATAATCATAATTTTTTTAAAAGTTGCCAATTTTTA
The DNA here is from genome assembly GCA_027563435.1 of Nasonovia ribisnigri. Lineage (NCBI taxonomy): Eukaryota > Metazoa > Arthropoda > Insecta > Hemiptera > Aphididae > Nasonovia > Nasonovia ribisnigri. The sequence continues at coordinate 2,978 of JANEHU010003283.1, read as the reverse complement.
AGGGCAACGAAGTGCACGGGTTCAGCTAGTAATAATATAATAATATATATTTATTATTCCATCAATTACAATTTACATTTAATAATATATCCAATGACAAAGTCGGAAACTGTCATGTAATTTTAAAATATTGTAATAACTTAAACTATGTATATAGTGCCGTATTTACAGGGGCTCCATGGGGTCAAGACCCCCGCTACACATTGGCACTATAAATACCTATCTAAACATCTAATAGTAGCAGAGCCCCCCCCACTTAAATGTGTTTGGAAAATTAGCTGGACCCCACCATGAAAAATTCCTAATTACGCCATTGCATTACCAAGTTTAACATAAAATTAAGTTGCATTACAAGTGACTAATTTTTTTTTATTATTTATTGAAAATAACCTTTTGCAACTTGGCCATTGGCTAACAATAATTATTGTTTCTAATAATAATATTATAACTATAGTTATATAGTTTAGGATTTGCTACAGCTTATATTTTTCCATACAATAAATTACCTAGATTAATTTCTTGAATTTACCACACGCCTATTTAGTATAGACTTTATAATAAATTTCACTAATTTTTGTTGTGAAACTTTGTCCTTAAATATAGGTAATTAGATCTTGTATAATTATATTTATAGGTAACTAGTTAGTAACTTAGTAATTATTGTATATTTGTTTTTGTTCCTTTTAAAATAATATAATATGAAATATAAGATTTTAAAACTGTAAATCTTACCTATGTTTTGGCCAACAGCAACTTTCATAGATCTTATATGGTCTATAGTTATGTACCTATATTAAATCCTAATGATGTATTGATGTCAAATGTGAAGCAAGGAGGTTCCAATTAGCTTTCCACTCAGGAATTAAAAACAAATAAACTGTCAATGGGTCATTATTAATTACTCATTAGTCATTAGTATTTAGTGATATAGCCTATAGGTAGTACACTTAGGCCTTAAAGAAATACTTACTAGGAATAAATAAGTCTGATATTATATTATATTATTCCAATATTACATCATAGTATATTTCGGCCTTGAGTCAACACTAAATATTGTAAAACATCTTCGAATAATTTATAGCTACTTGACCAATAGACATTTATGCATACAAATGTTTAAATTAAATAGGTACCTTCGTTTTGGGAAATTATACATGTTTTTACAATAGGTACCTACTGCATTTATATACGTGACTAAAATATCGAGTAACTAGATACTTACTAATATATTCCGAGCGCTGAATGTATTGATTTTATAAAGATGTGTGTATTTTTCTATTTTTGTGTCTAAAGACACTTTATAGCAGAAAAATGTTTTGATGTTCAAATTTTGGGTGTAGTTTTTGTAGCAAATTGTATCTACTTATTACTTTTGCCCGTTTTGGGATGTTAAAATCCCGGTAGAAAATTCCCAGTAGATACCTACATTCGTCAAAATAATTGGGAAAAAATAATTTGAAGGAAAAACAGAAATTAATACGTAAAACTAGTTTTTGCAAAATCAATTTTCTTATGCTATTGTAATAAAAAAATAAATAACCGTAAATACTTGAAATTTTCACTAAATGTTAATTTTAGCATTTTCAATAGATTTTATAATTTCCAAATTATTTTAACGATTTTTTAGGTATTACAGACATATGAAATTTTCGATTTATTTAAATAATGAATAATAATAGATGATTAAAAAAATAATTCTAACTGGTTCCTCGTAATTTGTTATATCAATTAAAAAATATTAAAGATGCATACCTAGTTTTTTTTTTTTTTATAATTTGAAGTTCAAGTTTTGACAAATTTTGCCAAAAAGCACAACAATTTGAAATTTATTTTGTAGTTAGAGATTTTTAGAATGTTACATTTTTATAAATAAAAGGCTAGACAATTAAATACAAGGTTCCTCACAATTAGTCATACTGGAACCAAACAACCTAAAATGTATACAAATAAGCTGCAGAATATTTTTTCATAAACATTTTATAAGTTTGAATTTGTACTAAATTAGATATGTACTTACCTACTTAAATAAAGAATAACGATTTTAGATATTTTGTTGTAATTCAAAACAGTTATAAAATGTTTGCATACATTATTATTATATTTTATATACCTATACAATGTCACAGTGAAATTTTCAAAACATTTATAAATTCATTTTAATATTTTATGCTATTAACTATTTATAGCACGAAAATATTCACACTGCTCTACGGTTGGTATTGACTCAAAATGTATAACAACAATATTTAATATAATATATAAATGTAAAATAGGTAGGCACTAGCTGAATGACCTGACTTTATCCATGTGCGAATACAGGCGTATGTCAGTTTGAGTGTATCTATCAATTTTAGTGCACCACAGTTCACGGGCAAATCAGCGTCAGTGTACCTAGTTTTGTGAAATAATCCGACCTAATGGGCAACCGCAAGTCGTGGATTAGATTTAGGCATTTAAGCCGAGGTCACACGACGATAGAAAAACGTGATAGTTGCTATCGTGATAGAACTATCATACATGCATGATAGTGTGAGAGTTCAAAAGTAAGATAGTGTGATAGTAACTATCGTTGGAGTTCGTACGGTGACAGTACGCTGTCGCGAAAGCAAGTATCACGTTTTACTATCATCGTGTGACCGCAGCTTTAGCACTTGGTATATTTTTTAAGCTACTCCCTAAAGTTTTCTGATATCTCTGAAAACAAAATCTGAAATGTTCGTCAAATATACCTACCTACTTCAATACAAACGCATACATTTGGTTTTAACTTTTAAGATAAGCTTCTTTAATCGAGGCCATGTAAATCCGACGATTTGATACATGATTTTACCTCATCTACCTGAGTAATCAATAAGAAAAAAATTTTCATTTCCATCGTGTCCGCGAATCTCAAAATTCTTGTTTGAGGACCTCTTTAAAATGTGCATTTTGGAAAATCCTTTATTAGTGGACCTTTACATCATAAAACGAAACCACTA